>JAJEJO010059203.1:0-12077 GCA_020662805.1 Glaucomys volans | reverse complement strand
TGCAAACAAAGTAATGAATGGGAAAAATCTTTCTACTCTATCCAGTTCCCCCTCTAACTTCAAGGAATTCAGTGGGAGCTGGTTGTTCTAAAAGCAGAGCAATGTGATAGGTGTCCACTTTCCCTTGAGACTTGATAAGACTAGAGGTTACTTATATGGGCAGTCATTTCAAGAAAGAGAGAGAGAGAGAATGAAGGTCTGTTACTACCCAAGCACTAAGCCAGGTGCTGGGCATGCAACAGTGAGCAAAAACAGATGTGAGGCCTGCTTTCTTGGAGATTGTGATCTCATGGGTGAAACAAATATTAATCAAATAATTACACAGATGAGTACATGATTATAAGCTGTGATAAATATTCTGAAGGAAAGGAACACAGTTCCAAGGAAGGATATACTGTAAGAGGGAATTAATGAAGGCCTCCACAAAGAAATATCACTTAAATTGAGATTTGAAGGGTCAGTAACACTTAAATGACTAATCAGAAAAACACTGTATATGTCAAGTAGAAAGAATAGCTAGCTGGTCTGAGGTGCTTTGGAGGGCTATAAACAAGCTAGGGTGGCTGGAGTGTAGAGGAAAAGGCAATGGTGAGGGATGAGGCTGTAGAGTTTGACAGGGTGTTTCTTAATGGGAGTGCCATTGTCTTTGTGGTGAGATAATCCTGCATGGGGATACAAAGTGATAATTTGCATAGGCAATTTTGCAAAAGTATAGTGTCTCTGCCCTGCCCATTAAATGCCCTCTTTGGTGTTTATGACCACCAAAAAGTTCCTAAATTTCCAAACACTTCCAAGTAAAGAACTACTGAATGCAGAGCCATGCAGGCCATTGAAGGATTTACAATTCTGTCTTACCAGCAAGGAAGAAACAATGGGAAATAGTTTAAGCAGCAGCAGAAAGTTGTTCAATTTATGTTATTCTATTAGATTATTATGTTATTCTATGTTATATATGTTATATATGTTATTCTATTCTATTAGATCATTCTGTCTACAGAGCAAAAACAAAGGGTTTCCCCAGAGATCCTCACTGATAAGGTTGTTGTTTAAAATGCAAAGGCTGCCTATGGGGCAGGTGTGGAGGGGATAACTGGGTGAGCTCTCACCAGGTACTAATAGTAAAGTTTTAATGCATTTGTTATAGCAACTATTTATGAGCATTTAATTTATGAAAGATGTGTGATATGTGCTTTATATACCTTATTTTCCTGTATTCTTCACAATAACCCTGCAAATATGCATGATATCCCTATATGACAGATGAGTAAATGTGGTATCAGAGAAGCTCAGAGAGTTTCCAGAGTTATGCAATAGATAAATGATGAATCCAGGTCTGTTGCCCCTTGAACCCATGATCTTAGTAACCATGGGGCTATATTTAGCTGTTATATTACCAACAGAGCTTTTTAGCAGTGTATTGTGACTGAGGAGAGTAGAAAAGTCTGTTTGGCGTACAAGAACCTTTGTTGTGGAGACTTTTGAACAGCTAATGGCCAACATGAAATCCCAAGTGCTTGGGTATAGGAGGGTGGGAATTAGAAGATAATGAAGATAGATGGAAGGAGGCTGAAGACAAACTTGTTCTTTCAAAAAATTGCCAAGAGAATATCCTACCAGAGTCATTTCTTCCTGGAGCTATACTACCAATTGCAAGGCAGTCTTTTGGAAATGTAAGAAAGGGATAGCAGCTTCTACTGAATCACAAGATAAAGCAGAAGACAAGCTTCTTGGCCTTGTTTATCCTATGCATTCACAGAAGAATGGTACTATCCTTACGAGCTCAAGTTCAGTTTGCAGAGGCTGCCCACATATTTGAACTTCCTCCAGGTATTAGAGTAAATGACTTCACTCAAGACATACTTATGGGACTCTTTCAGTCTGAAATGAAACACTGAGCATTGTAGAGGATACAAAGTGACTATAACATAAATGGTTTCAATGGCTTTATAGTTCAATGGGGGTGAGAGAAATACAACAAAGTACAATCAACAGAGGCACATATAAAATACCATGGGAGTGCAGAATATGAGTGTCCAGTTTCACCTGGCAAAAAGAGTAGTGGGGTAAGGAAAGGCTTTGTAGTGAGAACAGCATTTGGGCAGGCCAGGTTTTAAAAGATGAGTAAGATCTTTCAAGGTCTGTGGTTCTTAACTTGTGGTGTTTTGACTAGCAGCATCAGCATCACGTGGGAATTTGTTAGTAATTCACATCTCAAGTCTACCTTAAAACTACTGAATCAGAAACTCTGGGGTGAAGCCCCAAAAGTTGTGTTTTAACATGCCCTCCAGGCGATTCTGATACAGGCCATGCTTGAGAACCATTGCTTTTGGTAAAGAAGAGGGGCCAATTCTAGTTCCAGAAAACAGTGTGAGCAAAATTTTAATCAGATTAATATAGGTGGTGCCTCTAGGAACTGCTAAAGAACCAGGTATGATTAGAGGGTAGGATGCTTGGGTAGGAGTGGCAGCAAAAATGAATAGGGTCATATTGGGGGCTCTTGAACTTTATATTTCAAATAATAGGTGATATAGAGGTGTTCAACAAAGAGAGTGACATGGAGACCAGGAGATAGGGCAAGAGTCTGCTGTATCTAATCCAGTGGTTCTCTGCCCTGGATGTCCATGAAAAATGCCTGGGAAGCTTATTGATATTACCAGTTCCAGACATCTAGATGTAATTAGTCTTGAGAGTGCCCTCAAACTGGTATGCTTCACAATTTCCACAGGTAATTCAAAAGTAAACCAAGGTGGAGGACCCCCTTTTCTAAGAGAAGGATAAATCATCTCTGTAAGTGGATGGGAAGGAAGGAGGAGGATATTCATACCTTTTATGTTAGTGTGACACACCAGAGGCAGGACACTGTATAAAGGAAAAAGGTTTATTTTGACTCATAGTTCTGAAGGTGCAAAGTCTAGGGTCCTCATCTGGTAATGGCCTTCTTGCTGACAGAATCCTGACATGGCACACGGTAACACATGGTGAGAGACAGGAACACATCTATGTTCTGGTATCTCTCTTCTTATAAGGCCACCAGTAATTCAATCATGGGGGCTCTACCCTGATGGCTTTATTTAATCCTATTCAGTTCCCAAAGACTCCACATCTAAACACCATAGACAGATTAAGTTTCCACCGTCTTTTATAAACATTGCTTATTGGCTCTTTTTAGTTATACATGACAGTAGAATCTATTTTGATATATTTATACAGGCATGGACTATATCTTACTCTAATTGAGACCCCAGGCTTTAATATTTTAACAAATGATTTAGGAGTTTAAATTCCTGCATGAGTTGAGGAAGGGGACAACTTATATCCAAATCAGAGCAGGGAGTGACCCTGATATTTGTTCTCCTCACTTCCACTGGGGTGTGGCAAAAGATGTTGGGATTCAGAAATCCCAACAGGGGTGAGGGTTCTTAGTCTTCATTTGGCATGTACCATTCCTGGACTACTTTGTGAATGAATTTGGCAGTTTAGGATAAAACTGCTGCAAAATTAGAGTTTATCTGATATGACTGAGAGTACAATCCCAGAGCTATTTCACACAACTGCTTGACCCAAGCTCATCTTAAATCTCTGTATATTCCTTGAGACCCACCATGAGGCAAAGTAGGAGACTGGATAAACCTTGGCAGGGGAAGAAGGGAACTCAGAGCCTGAATGCAGGCTCCCAGAGCTTCTTTCCCCATAAGCTCTAGTTGGCAAGTGCACTGCTTCCTCTCTATGTCTGCCTCTGCAGCTTCTGCTGACCCATCAGGCTTCTCCCACACTAGCAGAGGGGATATGAGGGAGGTGGTTGAACATAGCTCAACAGCTTCCAAATCATGATCATCTACAATCAGATAAGAGTAGTTGAGCATGCATGAAAAGGAAGTAGAGGGACATGACAGATCACTCTGAAGTACCTGGGTTAAGTCAGCAATATGGCCATTTTGAGTGAAATAAAGATGTGGGGACTTTTAGAAGGACTCAGCTCCATAACAATTACAACAAACAATATTAGTAGTGAGTACTGTGCTTAAAGATTTGTTTGTATTGATCGTCTCATTTGACCTTATGAGACAGGTGTTATTGGTATTCCCTTTTTACAGATGAGGAATCTGAGGCTCAGAAAGGTTAAGGAATATGCCAAAAGCCACAGAGCCAATTAGTGTAAAACCAGGACCCTAAACCAGGTTGGACTCCAAACTGTGAGTTGTTAACTACTCTACTGTAGTTAGTTACTGGTAAAACCATCCCCAGTTCTGGAATGGGTAGAATTTTTGTGGTATGTATGGAAGATTACACAGAGACGTGGTAACAGAGGGCCTTGAAGGCCTGGATGCAGGGTTTAAGTTTTATTCTACAGGCACTGGAGAGCCATTAGACACATCATGGCATTATTATTGGCATTAGCAAACAACTCTGGCAATAAAGATTATACGTAAAATGTATCCAGATGGGGAGAGATGAGGAAAGGGCAACTGAGGACAAAATAAAAATGCAGGGCTCCTTGTTCAAAAATTGCTAAGACTTTCAAGGTGGTAATAGTAGAGCATTCAACCAAGTGCAATTGCCCATAGGACTGCTCAGGTGGCATACCTATGACGCCAGTCTTACAGACAGGAAGACAGTCAAGAAGGTGAAGAATAGGGAGGCAGGAGTAGCATGAATAAGGTCAGGAGATGGTGTAGTGGTAGTGAGGCCAGAAAGAAAAGGATGGAAAAGTAGAATCAGCAGGATTTTATGAGTGTCCATCTCTCTTTCACTTTCCATATTCAATGACAAGTCTGAGATCAGTTCTGTGTGACAGAATGGAAGGATTAGGAAGGGAAGCTAACTTGAGAGAGAAACTGATAAGTTTGCTTTGGAAACCTATTCAGTTTCACCTGCATACTTGGGGTTCAGAAAAGTATGAATGTGATTAATTTATACTGGATACTGTCCCTTAAGTGACTTGATCTCTTGCTTTGCCTCTATGTTCTGTTTCCTCCCTATGAGGAGAGAGATTTATTTTTAAGTTTGTTCCTGAGGCAGGTACTGTACCAGAGGCAGGTAAAGTAAACTCTTCCTGTATCTGTTGTTTTTGGATTATAAAGGGAATTCCTACATGGGTTCCTTCATGGGTTTGAGTTACAGAGCACACATCAGCAACTTCTCCCTCTCTCATGCCTGTGAGTCTGTGCGGATCCTGAAGATCATTCTGGATACAAAGGAATAGGATGGTGTAACAGATTAATTATCTTGACTTACAGTCTTCCCTATATTCTCAGCACTTCCTTGGCTCTGTTCACCTCAATTTAGCCTTTAGGACACAGAGGCACTCTGGCTGTCTTTGAATGTTTCAAAGCAGATAGCCTTGCTCTCTATTCTGGTCACTGAGAGAAATGGACAATTGGGACCCAGGAATGTCAAAGGGGGTTCGGTCCAAGTGCTTCCTGGAAGGTCTGCTTTAGACCAGTGTTAGGGCAACTCCATATTAAAGTACCAGAATGAAGGAGCCCACAAATAATAGTCTAATCATCTGGGTGATGGGGGGTTTAAAGGGATAAGAATTTCATCAAATTTCCACTCTATATTCTATTACTCATTCCCTACTTGTCTTCTGAAATGTCCCACTATACTCTAAATGGTAACCTACAAGGTGAAAATACTCACTGAACACCCATAATTTAGTTCCCCTGATGAGAAAGACCAGGGTTGGATGTAAGTGAGCAGATGGGTGCCTTGGTGGTTGATGTGAGTGGCCCTGACCCACTTCATCTCCAAACTGCTGGGTCTTTCATTTACCACAGAACTCAGAATGTTTTTGACTTCCAAACAAGAGAGAAAAGATTGATAGAGACTCACACAGAAGTCACCTCCTTTTGGACCCCTTTCATTTTAGAAATCAAGATGATGACTTTGGAGACCCACAGAAATTCTCCAGGTTTCCCCAGTTTTCTTTTGCATAATAATAACTATTTAATAAAGTTATTATAAAGACTAAATAAGTTAATATTTGGAAAACACTTATAATGGGGTCCAGGGCATATCAAATAGTCAAAAAATGGGAGATTAATCATAGTGTTACTGAAAAAAGTCTAATGGTTTGGGTATAGGGCAACCATCACCTTTTGGGAGTCTGGGTTTTAAGGCTTCCTAGGAAATCTTCTGGTCAATAATCTTGGTTTATCCAGACCATGAGAAGGCTTTCTTGAGACTTCTGACTTGAATGCTTTGCCTTGTTCTCTCAAATGCCGCCCCAGGGTGGGTGGTCTAGGGGAGACTTCAGTGAGGACTATTTCTTTGTCACAGTCAAGAGGAAGGCAACTCTGAATTTGGCCACTTCCCCACAAACTGAGGACCTTGTTTGTTAACCTTGAAGTCTCTGCCATTGTAGAAGAGAACTTTGCTGCTGCCTGTTAGATTTGAGTTGGGGCTTAGCTTATGAGGTGAGATCTGGGGTCAAATCAGGAAGGAGTAATATCTGCATTCAAAGCAGTCTTATTTCTCCTTGTGAGGCCTTGCCTTCCAGATACCCAATATTTTCATGAAATCACTGACTGCTTATGGATCCTTGTTAGGTTCATCCTCAGGCCTTTCTACCCTAGGCAACTCTGCCATCCATAGATCTTTCCTGAACTCTGTTCCTTACCTTCACAGCTTGCCTGTTCAGGGGTCCAATCTCTTAAGACTCTGCTCCAATTTGAATATGACAATGTTCTTTCAGACTGAGTGTTTATGACCAATGAAAATTGTTATTATTCCTGATAAGTTTTATTCACAATTCAGGAATGGCTTCAGATGAGGTATTAGAGAATGAATTTTGACTCAGCAAGGCAAAGGGAAGATATTTTTGGGCAGAAGTCTTTAATGCCTTTCAAGTCAAGCCCTGGTGAAAGCAGCTATACCAGTAAGACTTCAAGAGGCAAGATATTCTAGTTGCTCAGTTTCTGGAGTCAGACTGACAGGTCAAATCCCAGCTCTCCTATTTTCTATCTCTGACTTTGGTTAAGTTACATCTTTCCCTGCCTCAGGTTCTTCATCTATAAAATGGGCTTCATAATTTCACTTACTTCACAGGGTTGTTATAAGGATAATAATATTCACATAGTTCCTAAAATAGTGCCTGGCTCATGATAAACATATTAGTACATTTTCTCTTATTAATATACCTGAGGTTAGGTAATTTACAAAGAAAAAGGGTCTACTTAGCCCACAGTTTTGTAAATTGAAAGTCCAAAATAGGGTGGGCACATTTGTTCAGTCTCTGGTGAAGGCCTAATGGTGGATGGTGACAGGGTAGGAGTGCGTGCCAGTGGGAGAAATCACATGGCAAGGCAGGAAGACAGAGTGAGGGGAGTTGCCAGGATTGCTCTTTTTATAACAACCCTTTTGTGAGAAATGAGGTTTCATAAGAACCACATCAGTTCCTTCTGAGTAGAGCATGCCTGAAGACCCAATCACCTTGCAATAAGCTCCACCTCTTAAAGGTCTCACTACCTCCCACATTGCCACTAGCTTCCAATGGACCAACCACAGTGCTATGGTTACATAAATGTTTGTTAATAAATGTATAACTGGAGATGCCTGACAGCCAAGCTTCATGCCTGCAAGAAGGCTAGCCAGACAGCTACTCATTTCCCTCAGGGGAAGCATGAGAAATATCTAGGCTGGAAACTGAGTGGTCTTAATCTATAGGAGGGACATGCAGCCCTCCTCAATTCAACAAGGGTAAGGAATGGACAGACTAAGTTTGAAAAGGCTGTGTGGAGAAAAGGAGGATCAGTCAGATTCTGTGTACCTGGTAGAATGGCTCATCAGCTGGATGGGGCTGTCTTTGGAAGTCTCTGCCTGGAAAAACATTCCCAATCTCTCCTTAGATTTAGTATCCCTTAATCCCTCTGGCTGCTTTTGTTGTCCCCAGGATGGAAGAACCTAAACTGACAGTGCCTGAACAAGTCAGAATGTGTCTAGTCTAGTGGGTGTGAAATGCAGCAGCCACTGAAGGAAAGTGGAAGTAAGCAAAGCTTTGTAGGATATGCGTACATTTTTATAACGAAAAGGTTATAGGCATGATAATGACTGTGACTTGGAAAGACTCATTTGCTGCCTCTTCTCAGCAGACACTGGCTCTATGAAATAGCCTGCTCCCATTGGAGGGAGGCTCATGGAATCTCAAGGATTAGTCTGTTACCCATCTCAACCTCACTTTGTGCTAAGCTCTTCTGCTTGGCAGAACAGGGTTCCTCAACATGGCTTCAGCATGCCAGGGCTCTGAAAGTGGGGCTAAGAATTTCTGCTGCCCTCATATCTGCGAGCTGGTGAGGAAGGAAGGGAGTAGGGACAGAATGGAGTAGGGTGGCCAAAATGAAGGTATTTTGAAAAAATAATTCAGAAAGTACAGTGATCTCAGTTGGTCACTCAGCCAAAAGACAGAGCATTGGCTGCCCCTAAGGCCACCAACTGCTTCCTTATACTGCACATTTTGCATTATATTCAATTTAGTACTAGGTTAAACATTAAGAGATTGCTGTTATTTTTCTCTTCAATAATTTCTCAATAGGACCAGACTTAGCTTGAAACACACAACATTGATGGATTTGTTATTAAAATGGTTGCATACTGCAATCTTGTGTGATACCACCTACTATTTTCTTGGCTATGCCTCATGGCATCCTGCACAAAGCTTGGTATGTAGCAGGTAACTGTCCAACCCTTTTTCATTCAATTAAGTTGCAGGCAACTA
This sequence comes from Glaucomys volans, assembly GCA_020662805.1. Taxonomy (NCBI): domain Eukaryota; kingdom Metazoa; phylum Chordata; class Mammalia; order Rodentia; family Sciuridae; genus Glaucomys; species Glaucomys volans. The sequence continues at coordinate 3,364 of JAJEJO010059203.1, read as the reverse complement.
GTATCTCACAATTCCCTTTGCTTTTACATGCAAAGTCAAGTTAGGATAATAATATCACTTCTCATTGATGGATCCTGTGGGGTTGTGGTATGCATGCTTATACTGGGCCCAGTAGATAGTCCATTGCCCCATTTAATGCTCAGAACAACCTTATTAGGCAAGTGTTATTATCTCATCTTCACAGATGAATCTGTGCCTCAGGGATGCTAAATGGTATATCTAAAATCACGCAGCTACAGTGCAGCAGAGATTTGAATACAGATCTGGCTTCTTTACATTTCCCTAGCTCTTTTCTCCATTTGCATTCTTTTAAAAACTCTATTTATTTTTATGCAGTGCTAAGAATCGAACCCAGTGCCTCACATGTGCTAGGCAAGTGCTCTACCACTGAGCTACAACTCCAGCCCCACTATTTGCAGTATTTCCTGATGATCTGGGTTTAGGATTTTCTATCACTTTTTGATACACTTTTCACTTTCTATTGCTTAGAAGTTATTGAGGGGTTCATCTAGCCATACAGCCTGGATAAGCACAGCAGCTTGCCCCAATAATTTGTGTGTAATGTTTCCCAGATACTCCAAACAGCTTCCTGTGTCTCAGACAATGGAAAGCTCTAATAATTAAATAGGTCAGCACAGTGTTTAATCAGGTTGTTGCAGATGGTTGCTTGCCACACATTAATGATTAAACCACCTCCTATAGCAGTAGTAGAGAAGTTGTACTTATTTGCTGGGTGCTGAAAATTGATAATGTATACAGAATATATTCTGGGGCTTTAGTAGATTTTATATTTATATGGCCCTACATATACAGAAACTGGGTCACTATACTCTGTCAGTATCACAACACATATTTTGAAATGAAAGAAATTTAGATACCAAGAGAACTCCAGAGGATCATGTAATCACAATTTATCTCTCCCATTTAATAGCTGGGAAAACTGAGACTGATGCGGGTAGTGCCTTGCTCGAGGTTAAAGGCTAGATCAAACTAGGACCAGGAGTCAAACTCAGATATATCTGACTCCTGTTCCCTTCATTATATGCCTCCTTCAGCACTTTTATCCTTGGTTTTTAGGTTCTCAGACATCAACTATTCACTGAGCAGCTGCTGTGTGCCAGATTTTGACTTGGAGATGTGCGGCGACTTTCCTAGAGTCACATTGCAAGCAAGTGACAGGGTTTAGCAGGCTGCTCTCTAGTTTTTCCTATCATCCACATTGCCAGTCCTTACTGAAGACTTGTGTATCTTAGTGTTTTCCTGTGCAATTGGGAAGAGGGTGTGATTGGGTCTAGATAGGCAGGCTTCTCAGTGACTTATGGATGTGAAAAAACAAACTTCCCCTTTTAGGATCAAATGACTTCACTAGAGCTGTTGTTCAAACTTGAACATGCATCAGAATTACCTAGAGAAATGTTAAAACACTGATTCTGGGGTCCCACTCTCACAGTTTCTCATTCAGTAGGACTAGGATAGGTTCTGAGGAATAGGAAAAATTCCCAGGTGCTGACCCTGCAGGTCCAGGGATCACACATTAAAAATCACCTTTCTAGCCTATAAAATGGGTATGATAAGACTTGACCTCCTTTCTCCCTAAGGTTGCACAAGCCATTGCAAAGTTTGTGGGGGTGAGAATGGTTTTGGATACAGTACCTCAGTTTTTTCCATCATTTTGAGTGTTCAATAACAGCTTCCAAATAGTATCTGCCACTATGTTCTTTCAAAATATTTCACAAGAAATTTGGAAAAAAATACTACATCATTTAGTCCAACCTTCTCAATCTAAACTGGATGTTCTTAACCCATTCCGCATATACGGTTAGCAACTCCCACTTTTTCCTTTATGTATTCTTTGAGTGATTATGATGAGCACTTTCTCTGTGTCTGTTCTTATGAACTAATAATTTTCTCCTAATTCTCACCCTTGTGTTATGGTTGGATATGAGAAGTCCCCTAAAACTTGTGTTAATGTGTGAATATTCAGAGGTGAAATGAGCTGTAACCTACTCAGTCTATCCTAGTTTAAATGGATTAACTGGGTGATACCTGCAGGCAGGTGGGGCGTGGCTAAAGGAGGTAGATCAGTTGGGGTGTGCCCTGGAAGGGTGTATCTTCTTTGTGGCCCTTTATCCTTGCTCTCTTTCCTTCCTGGCTGCCATGAGCAGTGCCAGGAGCAGTGCTCCTCCTTCACAGCCTTTTGCCATGATGCTCTGTATCACCTTGGGTCCAGAGTAATGGAATCAGTTGACCATAAACTGAGACCTTTGAAACCATGACACAAAATAAACTTATCCTCCTCTAAGTTGTTTTTGTCAGATATTTGGGTCACATCAATGCAAAGCTGACTAACACACCTTGGATACTCCACAGTGATTATTACCAGTAAATCAGTCTGCTCAAGGATACATGGGTATAGTGCTTATCATAGATCTTGGTACATAGAAGTTACTCAATGCATATTAGCTCCCTTTCCTTCCCTTGTCTAACTGGTAATACCTCCCAATTACTCATGAGCCACTCTGACATTCCTTTGATCCAAACCAGGGCATGTACCAGTTGATAACTAAAAAGGTAAAAGCCTCTAGATGACATCCTCTTCCATATTTCTAAAAATGGTTATCAACCCTGGTTGCACATTAGAATTAGTCAGGTGGCTTTTAAAAATACTAATGCCTAGATCCCATGCCAGACCAACTAAGTCAGAATGGGGGTAGAGTCCAGACTGGTATTTTCAGAACTCTCTGGGTGGAAAGAGGAAAGAGTTAAATAATTAGGTTGTTTATCTTGATTTAGTCTCTGTAGGGCTTGAGTGACTTTGTTTCCATCTCCATGTGTCATGATTAGAATTGTCTTCTACCATTTAAAGAGGAACGGGTTTATTGTTAAAGCACAGGACAAATTAGAGATCACAGGCATGGAGAACACACACACAAAAAAAAACAAATCAAAGCCACCCCTAATCTGGAGCAGCAGACCAGGAAGAAGAATGTTTTAAGTTGTTTATGAACATCATAATCAGTTTTAAGTAACACTGCCCAGTGTTTGCAAGCTTAATTATTTTCTACAAAGATGGGGGTGGGGGCAACTTGACAGGGATGATGAGGCTGGGAGGAAAATGGTTAGTCATTTTGTTTGCTCAGAATGACTGGCAATGCAGCTCCTGCATTTGCCATTCATCTACTCTTCTCTAGAGGATCAAAGGAAAGAACAGAGGTGATAAATGAGCCCAGCATCCCTTAAACACCAATTACCTTACAGAAAATCACCTTAGTAGGTTGGTGTGTGTGTGTGTGTGTGTGTGTGTGTGTGTGTGTGTGAACGAGAGAGAGAGAGAGAGAGAGAGAGAGAGAGAGAGAGAGAGAGA
>JAJEJO010059201.1:0-12088 GCA_020662805.1 Glaucomys volans | reverse complement strand
TGCAAACAAAGTAATGAATGGGAAAAATCTTTCTACTCTATCCAGTTTCCCCTCTAACTTCAAGGAATTCAGTGGGAGCTAGTTGTTCTAAAAGCAGAGCAATGTGATAGGTGTCCACTTTCCCTTGAGACTTGATAAGACTAGAGGTTACTTATATGGGCAGTCATTTCAAGAAAGAGAGAGAGAGAGAATGAAGGTCTGTTACTACCCAAGCACTAAGCCAGGTGCTGGGCATGCAACAGTGAGCAAAAACAGATGTGAGGCCTGCTTTCTTGGAGATTGTGATCTCATGGGTGAAACAAATATTAATCAAATAATTACACAGATGAGTACATGATTATAAGCTGTGATAAATATTCTGAAGGAAAGGAACACAGTTCCAAGGAAGGATATACTGTAAGAGGGAATTAATGAAGGCCTCCACAAAGAAATATCACTTAAATTGAGATTTGAAGGGTCAGTAACACTTAAATGACTAATCAGAAAAACACTGTATATGTCAAGTAGAAAGAATAGCTAGCTGGTCTGAGGTGCTTTGGAGGGCTATAAACAAGCTAGGGTGGCTGGAGTGTAGAGGAAAAGGCAATGGTGAGGGATGAGGCTGTAGAGTTTGACAGGGTGTTTCTTAATGGGAGTGCCATTGTCTTTGTGGTGAGATAATCCTGCATGGGGATACAAAGTGATAATTTGCATAGGCAATTTTGCAAAAGTATAGTGTCTCTGCCCTGCCCATTAAATGCCCTCTTTGGTGTTTATGACCACCAAAAAGTTCCTAAATTTCCAAACACTTCCAAGTAAAGAACTACTGAATGCAGAGCCATGCAGGCCATTGAAGGATTTACAATTCTGTCTTACCAGCAAGGAAGAAACAATGGGAAATAGTTTAAGCAGCAGAAGAAAGTTGTTCAATTTATGTTATTCTATTAGATTATTATGTTATTCTATGTTATATATGTTATATATGTTATATATGTTATTCTATTCTATTAGATCATTCTGTCTACAGAGCAAAAACAAAGGGTTTCCCCAGAGATCCTCACTGATAAGGTTGTTGTTTAAAATGCAAAGGCTGCCTATGGGGCAGGTGTGGAGGGGATAACTGGGTGAGCTCTCACCAGGTACTAATAGTAAAGTTTTAATGCATTTGTTATAGCAACTATTTATGAGCATTTAATTTATGAAAGATGTGTGATATGTGCTTTATATACCTTATTTTCCTGTATTCTTCACAATAACCCTGCAAATATGCATGATATCCCTATATGACAGATGAGTAAATGTGGTATCAGAGAAGCTCAGAGAGTTTCCAGAGTTATGCAATAGATAAATGATGAATCCAGGTCTGTTGCCCCTTGAACCCATGATCTTAGTAACCATGGGGCTATATTTAGCTGTTATATTACCAACAGAGCTTTTTAGCAGTGTATTGTGACTGAGGAGAGTAGAAAAGTCTGTTTGGCGTACAAGAACCTTTGTTGTGGAGACTTTTGAACAGCTAATGGCCAACATGAAATCCCAAGTGCTTGGGTATAGGAGGGTGGGAATTAGAAGATAATGAAGATAGATGGAAGGAGGCTGAAGACAAACTTGTTCTTTCAAAAAATTGCCAAGAGAATATCCTACCAGAGTCATTTCTTCCTGGAGCTGTACTACCAATTGCAAGGCAGTCTTTTGGAAATGTAAGAAAGGGATAGCAGCTTCTACTGAATCACAAGATAAAGCAGAAGACAAGCTTCTTGGCCTTGTTTATCCTATGCATTCACAGAAGAATGGTACTATCCTTACGAGCTCAAGTTCAGTTTGCAGAGGCTGCCCACATATTTGAACTTCCTCCAGGTATTAGAGTAAATGACTTCATTCAAGACATACTTATGGGACTCTTTCAGTCTGAAATGAAACACTGAGCATTGTAGAGGATACAAAGTGACTATAACATAAATGGTTTCAATGGCTTTATAGTTCAATGGGGGTGAGAGAAATACAACAAAGTACAATCAACAGAGGCACATATAAAATACCATGGGAGTGCAGAATATGAGTGTCCAGTTTCACCTGGCAAAAAGAGTAGTGGGGTAAGGAAAAGCTTTGTAGTGAGAACAGCATTTGGGCAGGCCAGGCTTTAAAAGATGAGTAAGATCTTTCAAGGTCTGTGGTTCTTAACTTGTGGTGTTTTGACTAGCAGCATCAGCATCACGTGGGAATTTGTTAGTAATTCACATCTCAAGTCTACCTTAAAACTACTGAATCAGAAACTCTGGGGTGAAGCCCCAAAAGTTGTGTTTTAACATGCCCTCCAGGCGATTCTGATACAGGCCATGCTTGAGAACCATTGCTTTTGGTAAAGAAGAGGGGCCAATTCTAGTTCCAGAAAACAGTGTGAGCAAAATTTTAATCAGATTAATATAGGTGGTGCCTCTAGGAACTGCTAAAGAACCAGGTATGATTAGAGGGTAGGATGCTTGGGTAGGAGTGGCAGCAAAAATGAATAGGGTCATATTGGGGGCTCTTGAACTTTATATTTCAAATAATAGGTGATATAGAGGTGTTCAACAAAGAGAGTGACATGGAGACCAGGAGATAGGGCAAGAGTCTGCTGTATCTAATCCAGTGGTTCTCTGCCCTGGATGTCCATGAAAAATGCCTGGGAAGCTTATTGATATTACCAGTTCCAGACATCTAGATGTAATTAGTCTTGAGAGTGCCCTCAAACTGGTATGCTTCACAATTTCCACAGGTAATTCAAAAGTAAACCAAGGTGGAGGACCCCCTTTTCTAAGAGAAGGATAAATCATCTCTGTAAGTGGATGGGAAGGAAGGAGGAGGATATTCATACCTTTTATGTTAGTGTGACACACCAGAGGCAGGGCACTGTATAAAGGAAAAAGGTTTATTTTGACTCATAGTTCTGAAGGTGCAAAGTCTAGGGTCCTCATCTGGTAATGGCCTTCTTGCTGACAGAATCCTGACATGGCACACGGTAACACATGGTGAGAGACAGGAACACATCTATGTTCTGGTATCTCTCTTCTTATAAGGCCACCAGTAATTCAATCATGGGGGCTCTACCCTGATGGCTTTATTTAATCCTATTCAGTTCCCAAAGACTCCACATCTAAACACCATAGACAGATTAAGTTTCCACTGTCTTTTATAAACATTGCTTATTGGCTCTTTTTAGTTATACATGACAGTAGAATCTATTTTGATATATTTATACAGGCATGGACTATATCTTACTCTAATTGAGACCCCAGGCTTTAATATTTTAACAAATGATTTAGGAGTTTAAATTCCTGCATGAGTTGAGGAAGGGGACAACTTATATCCAAATCAGAGCAGGGAGTGACCCTGATATTTGTTCTCCTCACTTCCACTGGGGTGTGGCAAAAGATGTTGGGATTCAGAAATCCCAACAGGGGTGAGGGTTCTTAGTCTTCATTTGGCATGTACCATTCCTGGACTACTTTGTGAATGAATTTGGCAGTTTAGGATAAAACTGCTGCAAAATTAGAGTTTATCTGATATGACTGAGAGTACAATCCCAGAGCTATTTCACACAACTGCTTGACCCAAGCTCATCTTAAATCTCTGTATATTCCTTGAGACCCACCATGAGGCAAAGTAGGAGACTGGATAAACCTTGGCAGGGGAAGAAGGGAACTCAGAGCCTGAATGCAGGCTCCCAGAGCTTCTTTCCCCATAAGCTCTAGTTGGCAAGTGCACTGCTTCCTCTCTATGTCTGCCTCTGCAGCTTCTGCTGACCCATCAGGCTTCTCCCACACTAGCAGAGGGGATATGAGGGAGGTGGTTGAACATAGCTCAACAGCTTCCAAATCATGATCATCTACAATCAGATAAGAGTAGTTGAGCATGCATGAAAAGGAAGTAGAGGGACATGACAGATCACTCTGAAGTACCTGGGTTAAGTCAGCAATATGGCCATTTTGAGTGAAATAAAGATGTGGGGACTTTTAGAAGGACTCAGCTCCATAACAATTACAACAAACAATATTAGTAGTGAGTACTGTGCTTAAAGATTTGTTTGTATTGATCGTCTCATTTGACCTTATGAGACAGGTGTTATTGGTATTCCCTTTTTACAGATGAGGAATCTGAGGCTCAGAAAGGTTAAGGAATATGCCAAAAGCCACAGAGCCAATTAGTGTAAAACCAGGACCCTAAACCAGGTTGGACTCCAAACTGTGAGTTGTTAACTACTCTACTGTAGTTAGTTACTGGTAAAACCATCCCCAGTTCTGGAATGGGTAGAATTTTTGTGGTATGTATGGAAGATTACACAGAGACGTGGTAACAGAGGGCCTTGAAGGCCTGGATGCAGGGTTTAAGTTTTATTCTACAGGCACTGGAGAGCCATTAGACACATCATGGCATTATTATTGGCATTAGCAAACAACTCTGGCAATAAAGATTATACGTAAAATGTATCCAGATGGGGAGAGATGAGGAAAGGGCAACTGAGGACAAAATAAAAATGCAGGGCTCCTTGTTCAAAAATTGCTAAGACTTTCAAGGTGGTAATAGTAGAGCATTCAACCAAGTGCAATTGCCCATAGGACTGCTCAGGTGGCATACCTATGACGCCAGTCTTACAGACAGGAAGACAGTCAAGAAGGTGAAGAATAGGGAGGCAGGAGTAGCATGAATAAGGTCAGGAGATGGTGTAGTGGTAGTGAGGCCAGAAAGAAAAGGATGGAAAAGTAGAATCAGCAGGATTTTATGAGTGTCCATCTCTCTTTCACTTTCCATATTCAATGACAAGTCTGAGATCAGTTCTGTGTGACAGAATGGAAGGATTAGGAAGGGAAGCTAACTTGAGAGAGAAACTGATAAGTTTGCTTTGGAAACCTATTCAGTTTCACCTGCATACTTGGGGTTCAGAAAAGTATGAATGTGATTAATTTATACTGGATACTGTCCCTTAAGTGACTTGATCTCTTGCTTTGCCTCTATGTTCTGTTTCCTCCCTATGAGGAGAGAGATTTATTTTTAAGTTTGTTCCTGAGGCAGGTACTGTACCAGAGGCAGGTAAAGTAAACTCTTCCTGTATCTGTTGTTTTTGGATTATAAAGGGAATTCCTACATGGGTTCCTTCATGGGTTTGAGTTACAGAGCACACATCAGCAACTTCTCCCTCTCTCATGCCTGTGAGTCTGTGCGGATCCTGAAGATCATTCTGGATACAAAGGAATAGGATGGTGTAACAGATTAATTATCTTGACTTACAGTCTTCCCTATATTCTCAGCACTTCCTTGGCTCTGTTCACCTCAATTTAGCCTTTAGGACACAGAGGCACTCTGGCTGTCTTTGAATGTTTCAAAGCAGATAGCCTTGCTCTCTATTCTGGTCACTGAGAGAAATGGACAATTGGGACCCAGGAATGTCAAAGGGGGTTCGGTCCAAGTGCTTCCTGGAAGGTCTGCTTTAGACCAGTGTTAGGGCAACTCCATATTAAAGTACCAGAATGAAGGAGCCCACAAATAATAGTCTAATCATCTGGGTGATGGGGGGTTTAAAGGGATAAGAATTTCATCAAATTTCCACTCTATATTCTATTACTCATTCCCTACTTGTCTTCTGAAATGTCCCACTATACTCTAAATGGTAACCTACAAGGTGAAAATACTCACTGAACACCCATAATTTAGTTCCCCTGATGAGAAAGACCAGGGTTGGATGTAAGTGAGCAGATGGGTGCCTTGGTGGTTGATGTGAGTGGCCCTGACCCACTTCATCTCCAAACTGCTGGGTCTTTCATTTACCACAGAACTCAGAATGTTTTTGACTTCCAAACAAGAGAGAAAAGATTGATAGAGACTCACACAGAAGTCACCTCCTTTTGGACCCCTTTCATTTTAGAAATCAAGATGATGACTTTGGAGACCCACAGAAATTCTCCAGGTTTCCCCAGTTTTCTTTTGCATAATAATAACTATTTAATAAAGTTATTATAAAGACTAAATGAGTTAATATTTGGAAAACACTTATAATGGGGTCCAGGGCATATCAAATAGTCAAAAAATGGGAGATTAATCATAGTGTTACTGAAAAAAGTCTAATGGTTTGGGTATAGGGCAACCATCACCTTTTGGGAGTCTGGGTTTTAAGGCTTCCTAGGAAATCTTCTGGTCAATAATCTTGGTTTATCCAGACCATGAGAAGGCTTTCTTGAGACTTCTGACTTGAATGCTTTGCCTTGTTCTCTCAAATGCCGCCCCAGGGTGGGTGGTCTAGGGGAGACTTCAGTGAGGACTATTTCTTTGTCACAGTCAAGAGGAAGGCAACTCTGAATTTGGCCACTTCCCCACAAACTGAGGACCTTGTTTGTTAACCTTGAAGTCTCTGCCATTGTAGAAGAGAACTTTGCTGCTGCCTGTTAGATTTGAGTTGGGGCTTAGCTTATGAGGTGAGATCTGGGGTCAAATCAGGAAGGAGTAATATCTGCATTCAAAGCAGTCTTATTTCTCCTTGTGAGGCCTTGCCTTCCAGATACCCAATATTTTCATGAAATCACTGACTGCTTATGGATCCTTGTTAGGTTCATCCTCAGGCCTTTCTACCCTAGGCAACTCTGCCATCCATAGATCTTTCCTGAACTCTGTTCCTTACCTTCACAGCTTGCCTGTTCAGGGGTCCAATCTCTTAAGACTCTGCTCCAATTTGAATATGACAATGTTCTTTCAGACTGAGTGTTTATGACCAATGAAAATTGTTATTATTCCTGATAAGTTTTATTCACAATTCAGGAATGGCTTCAGATGAGGTATTAGAGAATGAATTTTGACTCAGCAAGGCAAAGGGAAGATATTTTTGGGCAGAAGTCTTTAATGCCTTTCAAGTCAAGCCCTGGTGAAAGCAGCTATACCAGTAAGACTTCAAGAGGCAAGATATTCTAGTTGCTCAGTTTCTGGAGTCAGACTGACAGGTCAAATCCCAGCTCTCCTATTTTCTATCTCTGACTTTGGTTAAGTTACATCTTTCCCTGCCTCAGGTTCTTCATCTATAAAATGGGCTTCATAATTTCACTTACTTCACAGGGTTGTTATAAGGATAATAATATTCACATAGTTCCTAAAATAGTGCCTGGCTCATGATAAACATATTAGTACATTTTCTCTTATTAATATACCTGAGGTTAGGTAATTTACAAAGAAAAAGGGTCTACTTAGCCCACAGTTTTGTAAATTGAAAGTCCAAAATAGGGTGGGCACATTTGTTCAGTCTCTGGTGAAGGCCTAATGGTGGATGGTGACAGGGTAGGAGTGCGTGCCAGTGGGAGAAATCACATGGCAAGGCAGGAAGACAGAGTGAGGGGAGTTGCCAGGATTGCTCTTTTTATAACAACCCTTTTGTGAGAAATGAGGTTTCATAAGAACCACATCAGTTCCTTCTGAGTAGAGCATGCCTGAAGACCCAATCACCTTGCAATAAGCTCCACCTCTTAAAGGTCTCACTACCTCCCACATTGCCACTAGCTTCCAATGGACCAACCACAGTGCTATGGTTACATAAATGTTTGTTAATAAATGTATAACTGGAGATGCCTGACAGCCAAGCTTCATGCCTGCAAGAAGGCTAGCCAGACAGCTACTCATTTCCCTCAGGGGAAGCATGAGAAATATCTAGGCTGGAAACTGAGTGGTCTTAATCTATAGGAGGGACATGCAGCCCTCCTCAATTCAACAAGGGTAAGGAATGGACAGACTAAGTCTGAAAAGGCTGTGTGGAGAAAAGGAGGATCAGTCAGATTCTGTGTACCTGGTAGAATGGCTCATCAGCTGGATGGGGCTGTCTTTGGAAGTCTCTGCCTGGAAAAACATTCCCAATCTCTCCTTAGATTTAGTATCCCTTAATCCCTCTGGCTGCTTTTGTTGTCCCCAGGATGGAAGAACCTAAACTGACAGTGCCTGAACAAGTCAGAATGTGTCTAGTCTAGTGGGTGTGAAATGCAGCAGCCACTGAAGGAAAGTGGAAGTAAGCAAAGCTTTGTAGGATATGCGTACATTTTTATAACGAAAAGGTTATAGGCATGATAATGACTGTGACTTGGAAAGACTCATTTGCTGCCTCTTCTCAGCAGACACTGGCTCTATGAAATAGCCTGCTCCCATTGGAGGGAGGCTCATGGAATCTCAAGGATTAGTCTGTTACCCATCTCAACCTCACTTTGTGCTAAGCTCTTCTGCTTGGCAGAACAGGGTTCCTCAACATGGCTTCAGCATGCCAGGGCTCTGAAAGTGGGGCTAAGAATTTCTGCTGCCCTCATATCTGCGAGCTGGTGAGGAAGGAAGGGAGTAGGGACAGAATGGAGTAGGGTGGCCAAAATGAAGGTATTTTGAAAAAATAATTCAGAAAGTACAGTGATCTCAGTTGGTCACTCAGCCAAAAGACAGAGCATTGGCTGCCCCTAAGGCCACCAACTGCTTCCTTATACTGCACATTTTGCATTATATTCAATTTAGTACTAGGTTAAACATTAAGAGATTGCTGTTATTTTTCTCTTCAATAATTTCTCAATAGGACCAGACTTAGCTTGAAACACACAACATTGATGGATTTGTTATTAAAATGGTTGCATACTGCAATCTTGTGTGATACCACCTACTATTTTCTTGGCTATGCCTCATGGCATCCTGCACAAAGCTTGGTATGTAGCAGGTAACTGTCCAACCCTTTTTCATTCGATTAAGTTGCAGGCAACTAGTATCTCACAATTCCCTTTGCTTTTACATGCAAAGTCAAGTTAGGATAATAATATCACTTCTCATTGATGGATCCTGTGGGGTTGTGGTATGCATGCTTATACTGGGCCCAGTAGATAGTCCATTGCCCCATTTAATGCTCAGAACAACCTTATTAGGCAAGTGTTATTATCTCATCTTCACAGATGAATCTGTGCCTCAGGGATGCTAAATGGTATATCTAAAATCACGCAGCTACAGTGCAGCAGAGATTTGAATACAGATCTGGCTTCTTTCCATTTCCCTAGCTCTTTTCTCCATTTGCATTCTTTTAAAAACTCTATTTATTTTTATGCAGTGCTAAGAATCGAACCCAGTGCCTCACATGTGCTAGGCAAGTGCTCTACCACTGAGCTACAACTCCAGCCCCACTATTTGCAGTATTTCCTGATGATCTGGGTTTAGGATTTTCTATCACTTTTTGATACACTTTTCACTTTCTATTGCTTAGAAGTTATTGAGGGGTTCATCTAGCCATACAGCCTGGATAAGCACAGCAGCTTGCCCCAATAATTTGTGTGTAATGTTTCCCAGATACTCCAAACAGCTTCCTGTGTCTCAGACAATGGAAAGCTCTAATAATTAAATAGGTCAGCACAGTGTTTAATCAGGTTGTTGCAGATGGTTGCTTGCCACACATTAATGATTAAACCACCTCCTATAGCAGTAGTAGAGAAGTTGTACTTATTTGCTGGGTGCTGAAAATTGATAATGTATACAGAATATATTCTGGGGCTTTAGTAGATTTTATATTTATATGGCCCTACATATACAGAAACTGGGTCACTATACTCTGTCAGTATCACAACACATATTTTGAAATGAAAGAAATTTAGATACCAAGAGAACTCCAGAGGATCATGTAATCACAATTTATCTCTCCCATTTAATAGCTGGGAAAACTGAGACTGATGCGGGTAGTGCCTTGCTCGAGGTTAAAGGCTAGATCAAACTAGGACCAGGAGTCAAACTCAGATATATCTGACTCCTGTTCCCTTCATTATATGCCTCCTTCAGCACTTTTATCCTTGGTTTTTAGGTTCTCAGACATCAACTATTCACTGAGCAGCTGCTGTGTGCCAGATTTTGACTTGGAGATGTGCGGCGACTTTCCTAGAGTCACATTGCAAGCAAGTGACAGGGTTTAGCAGGCTGCTCTCTAGTTTTTCCTATCATCCACATTGCCAGTCCTTACTGAAGACTTGTGTATCTTAGTGTTTTCCTGTGCAATTGGGAAGAGGGTGTGATTGGGTCTAGATAGGCAGGCTTCTCAGTGACTTATGGATGTGAAAAAACAAACTTCCCCTTTTAGGATCAAATGACTTCACTAGAGCTGTTGTTCAAACTTGAACATGCATCAGAATTACCTAGAGAAATGTTAAAACACTGATTCTGGGGTCCCACTCTCACAGTTTCTCATTCAGTAGGACTAGGATAGGTTCTGAGGAATAGGAAAAATTCCCAGGTGCTGACCCTGCAGGTCCAGGGATCACACATTAAAAATCACCTTTCTAGCCTATAAAATGGGTATGATAAGACTTGACCTCCTTTCTCCCTAAGGTTGCACAAGCCATTGCAAAGTTTGTGGGGGTGAGAATGGTTTTGGATACAGTACCTCAGTTTTTTCCATCATTTTGAGTGTTCAATAACAGCTTCCAAATAGTATCTGCCACTATGTTCTTTCAAAATATTTCACAAGAAATTTGGAAAAAAATACTACATCATTTAGTCCAACCTTCTCAATCTAAACTGGATGTTCTTAACCCATTCCGCATATACGGTTAGCAACTCCCACTTTTTCCTTTATGTATTCTTTGAGTGATTATGATGAGCACTTTCTCTGTGTCTGTTCTTATGAACTAATAATTTTCTCCTAATTCTCACCCTTGTGTTATGGTTGGATATGAGAAGTCCCCTAAAACTTGTGTTAATGTGTGAATATTCAGAGGTGAAATGAGCTGTAACCTACTCAGTCTATCCTAGTTTAAATGGATTAACTGGGTGATACCTGCAGGCAGGTGGGGCGTGGCTAAAGGAGGTAGATCAGTTGGGGTGTGCCCTGGAAGGGTGTATCTTCTTTGTGGCCCTTTATCCTTGCTCTCTTTCCTTCCTGGCTGCCATGAGCAGTGCCAGGAGCAGTGCTCCTCCTTCACAGCCTTTTGCCATGATGCTCTGTATCACCTTGGGTCCAGAGTAATGGAATCAGTTGACCATAAACTGAGACCTTTGAAACCATGACACAAAATAAACTTATCCTCCTCTAAGTTGTTTTTGTCAGATATTTGGGTCACATCAATGCAAAGCTGACTAACACACCTTGGATACTCCACAGTGATTATTACCAGTAAATCAGTCTGCTCAAGGATACATGGGTATAGTGCTTATCATAGATCTTGGTACATAGAAGTTACTCAATGCATATTAGCTCCCTTTCCTTCCCTTGTCTAACTGGTAATACCTCCCAATTACTCATGAGCCACTCTGACATTCCTTTGATCCAAACCAGGGCATGTACCAGTTGATAACTAAAAAGGTAAAAGCCTCTAGATGACATCCTCTTCCATATTTCTAAAAATGGTTATCAACCCTGGTTGCACATTAGAATTAGTCAGGTGGCTTTTAAAAATACTAATGCCTAGATCCCATGCCAGACCAACTAAGTCAGAATGGGGGTAGGGTCCAGACTGGTATTTTCAGAACTCTCTGGGTGGAAAGAGGAAAGAGTTAAATAATTAGGTTGTTTATCTTGATTTAGTCTCTGTAGGGCTTGAGTGACTTTGTTTCCATCTCCATGTGTCATGATTAGAATTGTCTTCTACCATTTAAAGAGGAACGGGTTTATTGTTAAAGCACAGGACAAATTAGAGATCACAGGCATGGAGAACACACACACAAAAAAAAAAACAAATCAAAGCCACCCCTAATCTGGAGCAGCAGACCAGGAAGAAGAATGTTTTAAGTTGTTTATGAACATCATAATCAGTTTTAAGTAACACTGCCCAGTGTTTGCAAGCTTAATTATTTTCTACAAAGATGGGGGTGGGGGCAACTTGACAGGGATGATGAGGCTGGGAGGAAAATGGTTAGTCATTTTGTTTGCTCAGAATGACTGGCAATGCAGCTCCTGCATTTGCCATTCATCTACTCTTCTCTAGAGGATCAAAGGAAAGAACAGAGGTGATAAATGAGCCCAGCATCCCTTAAACACCAATTACCTTACAGAAAATCACCTTAGTAGGTTGGTGTGTGTGTGTGTGTGTGTGTGTGTGTGTGTGTGTGTGAACGAGAGAGAGAGAGAGAGAGAGAGAGAGAGAGAGAGAGAGAGAGA
>JAJEJO010059171.1:0-26722 GCA_020662805.1 Glaucomys volans | reverse complement strand
ATAATTTTAATCCACTAAATATGTCAACTCGTTAGAAAGTATAATGCACTGGGTTGCGTGGTCCCTGAAGGAAGCCTCTTGTCACACAATTGAGGCCTCATGCCGGGCCCTATACTTAAGGGGCCCAGGACATGCTTTCTGACTTTTCTTCTTGAATTTTGAAATAAATAGGGCTCTCTCATCCTCAGGCAAGGTGGGAAGGAGCTGCTGGGGCTGATGCAGGCAGCAAACCACAGTCCAGGACCACCCAGCCTGTGTGAGTAAAGCTTAATAAGAGCCCAGCTGTCCCCAGCAGCTCGGAACCTGCCACAGTGGCGAGGTGAGTGGCTGTGACCAACGCTATGTGGCGCACAGGTCCAAACGTATTTACTATTTTACAAAACATCATGGTCCCTGGTCCAGCAGATAATGGTGATCCACAAAAGCATGCTACTACCACATATTTGCAGCTTTGATGCAAAAACACACCCAATACTTTAGTCATCTTTGTTGTCACTGTGACCAAAAGACCCAACAAGAACAACGCAGAGGACTCACTGTTTCCGAGGTCTCAGCCCACAGACAGCTGATTGTGCTGCTCTCAGCCCAAGGTGAGGCAGCATGTCATGGCAGAGGCTATGGAGGAGGACAGCAGCTCAGAACATGGTCATCAGGAAGTAGAGAGAGTAGTGCTCACCAGGTCCATACCCGGATGCAAGCCCCCAGTGACCTCCAGCTGTACTCCACCTGCCTGCAGTCACCACTCAGTTAATTCACTCAAGTGGATCCACCCTCTGACTAGGTTACGGCTCTCAAACCTGTCACTCCGCCTCTGAACTCCCTTGCACTGTCTCACACATGAGCTTTTGGGGAGACCTTGCATCTATACCAGAACACCAGCCTCTTCTCCATCACTCTCTTCACATCTTAACATTTTCCAGGTGCCTACTTTCAACTCCCCAATGTTATCTTAAAAGAATAAGAAATGTGGAATATGGAGTAATATGAAACATTTTTAGATAATCTGAATTAATTTAGACCCCTAATAATGACATTGGTCCCCAAATACCATCACCATTCTGTCTTTCATCCCCAAACACAGAAGTGGGTCTTCTTTCAAAGATTTGTACCCAAAGTTGCCTGCCAGGTCCTCTGCCATCAAGGGCAGGTGAGCACCTTTGAAGTCCCCACACCGTCTGCCCATTCGTGTCCCGCTCACTGAGGCCACTCCATGCTGTACCTGGTGCACTTTGCAGAAGTGGGGCAGATGGGGACTTGGATGTGGGGCAGGCATGAAGGAAGTGCCATGGGAGGGAGGTCGTGAAACCCTGCTGGGTTGTCACAGCTGGGCTGCTGAGGCTGCTGTCCAACTCTGCAGCCCTGGGCATTCTGCAGCTCTTCACACTCTTGCTGCTGCTCCAGCACCACAGATAAGAGACCTTCAAATCTTGCTCTGTTCTGGAATAATGAGATTGGAAAGAAAAGATCTTTTTCATCTTTTTAACATTAAGAAAAAAAGCTAGTCAGAGTCCAACAGTTCAACAAATATTACTCATGTCATTGGCAAGAAGAAAAGGATACTTTTGAATTTAAAAAAAAATGGAAAAGATGAACACAAGAGGCATTGTTTGCATATCAGAAAAATTAATCTACATAGAAAAGTGTAAGAGCCTGCAATTCAGAAAGCAAAGAATTAGGGCAGCCCAGCTGAGAATAATTTTCTAGCCAGTTAATTTAATTGCATAAATCATTCCTTTGTTAGCAATAAAGAGATATAATTAAAATGAGATTGCCTCTAGTTTCTATTCTCTAGAAACTAAAGGAATTGATTTTGGGCAAAGCATTCTTCCAAATACCAGATCGGCAAATTACATTTACCTTTTTAGAAAAGCTAAATTATTTTGCCGTAATATCATGGTGAGTTTAATTAATTATAGATCTGCCATATGATCTTAAAGAAATAATTTATTCGGTGTCCTTAGAACAGAAGTTTGTAATCATGTGTGTATCCCTTTGGTAGATGGTGTGCAGATTTTTACAAACAGGTCAGAAGTTTAACAGGCAGCTGTCAGGAGGAATTTGAGGCAGTGTAAGGATTGTTTGGGGTTTGTGTTAGCTGTCCTTGTTTAAATAAAAACCACCACCACTTAGTATTGCATAATTTAACTGAACTCATTTGGATTGGCTTTATTCTGAAATTGCTACTGGTAATTATTTGCTGTCTCTGAACCTTTGGGATTTGAAGAGTCTATAATTGTCTATTAAATAGGGAAAATCAGATCAAAGGGGAATGCAAAAGTCTCCCTCTCTGAAGCACAGGTCTATGGCTCAGCCGGTTGTGTCAGAGAGAACTGCCAGCTGTGACAGAAGAGGCTCCTTTTTATGGTAATGATTTGAATTTTTAAAAATGTACTAAACTACACTTACTTGCTCCAGATTTTTGAAGTTCATTGGTGTGGTTTGGCAGCAGGGATTTGTAGGGTGGTGGGAGGGAACCATCAGCCTTCAGAAGGGCTAGGCTCAGGGGAAAAAAGTCCCTGTGCTATCTCAGAGGTGACCCTCCTCTCATTCTCATTCGACGGACCTGATTATGAAATACCCGGATTCCTTTTCTCCACAACAATGTTCGGTTTGGCTGCTAGAGATTCGTGTCCACTGATGTCTTAGAACAAGAAGCACATGCCACCGTAACCCTGTACCCCTGTGGCTCACAGCAGGCATCCAGGAGAGAAAGTCACCTGGGACCAGGGGAAATCAGAGCTCCCTCACCATCTCTGCTGCTCACAAGGGTCCTTCCTGAAGGAGTGGGGCAAGGAGGACAGGCACTTCCTGACTCCAGGCTCACACGTCGGAAGAACAGATGGGCCTGAGCTTCCCCTACTTCAAGAGTCTGGATGCTTCGAGTCTCTGCTGGGCAGCAGTTGCGTGGACATCTCATAGGCTGTGAGAGTGCCAAATGCCATGCCGACCTGTCTCCAGAAGCCACCACCTTCACACTCTTCTTTACCTGGGCCTGGCCTGCCCCTGGAGGCTGGTCCCTCCCTATCCCTCTTGGTATTCCCAAAGCTGCCGTGGCCTCCCTCCTCTTCCTGGTCCCGTGCCACAACAGTGTGGGCCTGAGCGAGCAGTCAGAGTAGGGGAACAGCCAGAGACACAGGCCGAGGCCAGGCAGCAAGCTTCCCAGTCGTACAGGAAATTAACATGAATTAATGGAATTAATGAAAATGGATGTGGCTTCAGTCGGGATTTTTAAGCATTATAAATAATATTTAAATAATATTGTTAGGATTAGAAAGTTGAGAAATTAGTGATTTCAACCTCACCCCTGGATCTCTGCTAATGAATTCCAATCTTCGGCTATTTGGGTTGTTTCTGTGTATCGTTTCTTACTGAGTTCACATTGGTTGGATGGGAAATTCTATTTGCTCCATAAGCAAAGTGGCTTTGCTCACACTGTCTTTTTCGGGAGCTTGCTCATGGGTGCCACCCTGAGGATGGTGAACTGGGGAAGTTGAGGAATGTCCCAAGGTGCAGTGTGGCCCTGTGATCTTCAAGCCTGCTATGGGTCCAGCAGTCCTGGATGTGGGTGTCAGTGCCAGCAGGCACAACAGGGTGCTCCGGGCATCCCAAGCACTTCCCGGATGCAATGTCTGCTCCTGGGGCTTTGTGACCTTTGCTGTCACGTGGGGAAACATAAGCCATTCACCTAGATTACCAGGGCCTCCCAGCCAGACGTGGTGGCTATGCCTTTAGCCAGAGTGTAGGGACAGGTTATCTATAGGGCCTAAGAGGGTCTTTGGGTTTCCTAGGCAGTTACCTGATCTAGATCAGGTGGCAGTGAGCTGATCTTTAATTATTTTGCATCAATAACATAAACAGCTCTCATTTTGTAGTGTTTGAAAGTAGTTCCCAGATGTTCCCTAACCCAGGAGTGTGTTATGACCCAAGGGTTTAAGGGCTCATCCTGCCGAGCACTGGTGAGGTTCAGAGGGTTGTTCAAGCTCTTTGTCCTAGAGAGTGAATCTCACCCACAACCTTGGGCCCATGTGTCCTTTCGACCTGTCCCGGCTCGTTGCCCTGGCTCCCTCTCCTGGGACTCCACAGTGTCCTCGCCCACCTCTGCGTGCTCCACATGCTGCCATTTCCCTGTGCGCACACACCCACCGCATCTGGGAACTCCTTGGGCTCAGGAGTGAAAGCACATTGCTATTCCCACATCAGCAGTGCCTGCCACTTGCGCTCAGCTACCTCCTTCCCTTGTTATTAGCTAGCATGGGGTTCACACACTCACAGTGTGGCCCAGCGAGCCCCGCTCCAGCCAGCTGCAGCTCAGCACTCTCTGGGCCATGTCCAAGGACCAGTGTTTGTGATTCTCACTTCCCGTGGTCCGTGTGTCCGGCCCAGACCTTTCTGCTGAGCTCCAGACCTGTGTGTATGATGCCTTCCGGGCCTCCTGCTGGGATGCACAGGAGGGAACTCAAACCCAACACGCCAGGCACAACTCCCCAGAGGAAGGGCGCCACCAACCACCCACCTAACTGAAAGAAGAGCTCCTTCCCTCATTTTTTCTCCATCCCGCATGGTTCAATCAGCAGGCCTGCCAATGGTCTTTTCCGGATGCTTCTGGACCCAACCTTTTTCCTCCCCTTGGGCCTACCTTGTAGGCTCTGCCTCTGATCCAGGCCCAGCAACCCCACAGCAATCCCTGCTTGTACAAAGTTTTACTCATAGACTTAAAACTCTCTGGTTTTCTCATACCCGTGGGAGGCAGGGGATGCAGGCCACACTCCTCACCCTGGCTTCCCTGGGCTTCTCTGACTTGGGATATCCTCACCCTCGGCTTTGTGCTATGGCCTCCGCACGAGCAGGCTCACCACACATGTCCCATCTGAAGAGCAAGCCCGACCACACTGGCAGGAGGAGCCCCACTCCCACCACTCAAATCAGCTTACAGTACGTGAGGTCATCTCCCCAGTGCTTGTCTGTGTGCTGTCCATCTTCCTCCAACAGGAGTTAAGCTCCTCCCTCCTTCTGGCCGCACTCCAAGCTACACCTCAGGTGCACGCTGGAACCTCCCTGGCGCATGGTGGCCTCTGCGTGCTTGCGCCACCTCTGGAAGACTCGCTGATGTGCAGAGCCTCTCCAGGTGCTCCTGGGTCTCCTGAAACCTCCTTAGATACTAATTATTTTCTCAGTACATCAGGTTCCTTCTCCATTCCTCCGTGCCTTTAACACACCTTGTTGCACTCCCCCGCCCACATTCTCTCTCCTTTGAGCTTCTTTGAAGCCTAGGAGAGCTGCCTAACCGGGTCCCCCATGGTGTCCTCACATAGTGTCTTCTACTCTCAGAACATCCACACACTGAATCACTAACGGAGACCAGAGCCCACACTTCTGTTGCTTGCATTCATATTCCCAGGGCCTCGTCACGCCAGGCACTAGTAGGTGTTCAGCAGTGATCTGCAGGAGAATGAATGAAAGGAGGAAGGAAGGAAGAAGGAACCGTGCTCTGTGCCGGGGGAACTTGTCTTCAGATCCAATCTCAGAACACTTCCTCCTGAGAGGATAGGGGAGCATCCTCGGTCCCAGCACGTGGACAGGTCACTGCAAGATGCTGGTGGCACAGGCCCTATGCTAGAGAGCCCAACTGGGCACCACGCAGACAAGCGGGAAGGCTGTTCCTGGGAGGGAGGTGATGAGCACAGATTTGACAGGATGTCCTGGAAGCAGCAGCAGCCTCGGGGGCACTCTGGGAGGACACTTGGCACTCAGCAGAGGACCGACGATGAGCAGTAGCAGCGTCAAAGAGGCACCTGCACCTGGTAGCAGGGGCCTCGATGCAGGGAAGCCCCTCCTGAGAGACCACCGTGGGGCAGGGAGGTGTGCAGCATGTGGAGTCTCCAGAATCGGGGCCAGAGAGAGGAGAAACTGGCTCTCTTCACATCAGGGGTTTGTGTTTCCCTTGGCCTTGGCAACTGAAGGCTTTTTTTTTCTTTCTAATTTCTTAATGAGGAAGGAGTTGAAGATGAGTGTTCAAATTCTGTTTTATGCTTGCTCCAGTTGATGTATTGGGAGTTCTTCCTGAGTTAGTTATGTGTCTTAAAGTGAATATTATAATTTGCAGCTCATATGTTTATATTTTCATAACATCCTGATTTAAAAAATTCCAATATCATTGTACATTTGGATTAGGTACCTGCTAACAGTCAATATGTTGGCTCTCAAATTAGCAATTTAAATAATTCGTAGTTTTGCTTAAACAAGCTTATTTCTGTCTTGGTATGCTACAAGAAGTTCCATGGAGTCATTGAAAGAGGATAAAATTCATCAAATGACTTGCCCAACATCCAGGGGTTCTGTCGGGAGAGATCCCAGCTGGAGCCCAGGAGGACTGGCTCCCTCTGCTGAGGTGCAGGTTTGTGGTGCAGGCACCTCGCTGCCCGGCACCCTCCGAGGCCTGCTGAAGGCCTGGGTCTCCGGAAGGCCGTGCAGACCTCGCTACGCCTCGCGACCTGGCCAGCAGATACAACACGGACACCAGTTAAACAAGGATTTCTGAACAAATGGTGAACATGTTTTTAGGATGAGGATGCCCCTACTTTTATTTGTTTTTTTATCTGAAATTCAAATTTAACTGGAAATCTTTTACTTCTTATTTGCTAAATCTGGGAAACCTAATTAGAATTAATTCATTATTAAGAGAAAAATACCATTTCTCTCAGTCATCTCTGCCCATAGGCATGAAACCACGGAAAGCTGGAGAAGCAAATCCATGGTCACTGAGCTCTTGGAAATGCCCATGGTTTTTCCACAAAATGGAAATGCCCATGGTTTTTCCACGGACTTTAGGTTGCTGAGACCTAAGAAAGGAAAGGACTGGAGCGGACCTGGGAGAAAGGCCGCTCAAGGCTGGGGACCGACTTTCCTTGCCTGACCTTCCTCCAGCTTGTCTCCCTGAGCATAGCCATGCAGGGTGGTTGCGGTGTTTAACTTTTGATGGGGACAGGTGCTGGGGAGACCATAAACTCAGTTCTCAAGAGTGCAAGTTACTGTCTCCTGGTCAAGGGGCCACAAACTGAATTAAAGACCACAACACGCAAATACCACAATACACTGGGGACCAAGAGACCTTCTCCTAAGTCATAAACAACCAACTGATTGACCAGACCCAGGAATTTGCATATCTAGGTACTCATTTTAATTAATCACCTCATTAGAAAGCACATAATGTAGACCATTGTCACTAGAACTGTGACAGCTATATTGCAATTTTATAGCCCAAATTTAATCAGCAGGTGCTTATTAACTCTGCTCTAAGAATCCTCCACAGCAAGTTCTCTATGCCTGACAAGGGGAGGAGAGACTCCTGGGTTTGCTGAGAAAATAGATTGCCAACCTCTTTCTGTTGTTCCACATTTCCTGGGAGTGTTGACTTCAACTGAGAGAAAATTCCCCTGTAGCACGGGGGTCCACATGACCACAGCAGCACTTTGAGAACCGTGAGGAAGAGGCTCCTTGAAAAGCACCCAGCTCTGAGATTGCAAGGATGGGGTCTACCCTGCCCTAGCTCCCCGTTGGGGTGCCCCAGGCACTGCTCCTGTCTGCCTGGCCTCTCATGCTCTCAGATCCTCCCTGGGTCTGAGCCTTGCTGTTCTTTTCGCCCTCTGGTTTTGCTAGCACGATATCATTCCGCTGTGTTCGCTCTGCTGGAGAGTCCTCCCCCCTGGCTGAGCCGAGCCCTTCCTACACTTCAGCACTGAGCAGACAGCCCTTTCAGCTCTGGCTTCCCCCAGAATGTGCTGGGAGCTCTTTCTCTGCAGCCTCAAGAGGCTATGATATGTCTATACTACTGAATGCCTGTATGGCAAATATACATTTAAAAGTATTTATTTTCATCCATTTATAAAAATGAAGATTTTTTGTAGAAAAGGTGAAAGATGGAAAAATATAACCAAAGATTATCAATAACTCAACCAAGTACAGTGTGAATATTTTGACATACGGACTTCCAAACCTTTCTCTTGTGCATGCTCAGAGCTGACTCTAACAACTGCCCTGGTTGTCCAGGCTGCCTGGATTCTGCCATCTGCCATGGGCCTGACACACGTCTCCTTTCCCAGGCAGTGAGTTCCACTAGCCTCTTTCATCTGTTGACCTCACTGAGCCTGGTGCAAGCAAGGGCTCATCATGAGCTGGCAAGCCCTTCTGAGAACAGGGCTGCTAGCTGAAGAAGGGTCTGAGACCAGGGGCATCAGGTGGTTTGTCCCTGGCCATGCTGCCCAGCCAACCGTTTGCTAATCAAAGCTTCCCTCAAAGCTGTGCCCAGCTGGACCTTGCTGAGGAGAGTGCCCCACTGAGCCCTGCTCAGCCCTCTGCTGCACAACGTGAGCTACATGAACTGTGGCTTGACACGCAAGTTTTGGGGGTAGTTTGTGAAACACGACCAGCTTACTTGTGCACAGATTTTAAATTAGACTGATTATATCAGTTGCAAGTTTGCATCCTGTTTTCCCTTAACTCAGGAAGTTCCAAGTTTTCAGTTCTGCAAATATTGGAACAAAATTGACTCAGGTGCCTTAAAATGATTTGAAATTATAATCTAGAGCTGATATATTATTATTATTTTAATCATCATTAATATTACAATTGTCATAATTTTGTTATATGATCACATTATATGTTACAGACTGTGTTTATGGGTGTCCACATCTGGGACAATGGGACAAAACGGGTCCATGTTTTCACCAGAGCCCAGTCATCCACACATGGCTGCCAAGCACGCTTCTCGCTGTAGGAGCTTACTGCTGATGTCACTGAGAGCTCTGCACGTTCCAGATGTCCCTTATAGAGGGCAGCAGGATGGGCACCTCCACACGGGCAGTGACGGGCCAGCATCCTCCGGCATGTGTCGAAGGTCTGGACACTCTGACACTTTATTCCAGAAAGACCACACGTGTGGCCCGTGGAGCTCCTGACCACAAGCTCACCACAGCAAGCTCTGGACAAATGGTAGACTGGGTGGTCAGGAAGTGCCGCTCCTCCTACTCTCTATTTTCTGTGAGTGAAGACGTATGGGTCCTTCTGTCGAGTGTGCCCTTTGTGTTACTCTGTCCACAGTCTCGGCGTGGTCCACGTCCTCTTCCTACCTTGGCAGCAGTGCCATGGCTGCTCCACATCAGTAGCACACCTGGCAATGGCCACGGTTTGTTTAATGACATCTAGGAGGCAGCGTCTCCCACCCAGTGTCCCGTCTAGATCCTCACAGCAACCTCTCTAAGTAGGTTCCATATCCCCCTCTTCCCAGACGGGAAAACTGAGGCTTGGAGAAGTTCGGTGTTCTGCTCTAGGCCACACATGGAAGACCCCCATTGGAGGCAGCGCTCTTCTCTGAGACCACTCCTCTGCTTTATCCATCACCATTTTGCAAGGTGTTTTTGTCTTGACTTACACACACTAGCAGCAGCTTTTCTTCATGAGTTCATCACCTTTCCTGTTAGGCTGTTGTAGGGCAGGCCCCAAATGGCTGCAGTTAGGCTCCCTCTCCAAGGCTCCCAGTGGGCTATGTTTTCAGTATGTAGCCAAGGTCATGAACACCCTGAGGCGTGTACGTACCCAAGGTCACACACGTGTGCCTGTGATCATGCACCTGCTGATGTAACCTGTTGGCAGTGTGCCTTCTTTGGCCTGCGTATAAAAAGGCTATAGAGGGCTGGGGTTGTGGCTCAGTGGTGAACGCTTGCCTAGCATGTGTGAGGCACTGGGTTTGATTCTCAGCACCACATACAAGTAAGTAAATAAAGTTTCATCAACAACTAATAAAAATACTAACAAAACAAACAAAAAAAAGCCTATGGAAGGCCTTGGGGAGCAAGGGCCTGACTTGGGGTTGAAGCTGGAGCTGGGGCTGGGGGCTGCTATCACCTCTGAATACAGTATGTCCACTGTCTGATCAGCACCTTGCGTCTTTTCCCATCTTTCAGAATTCTGGGTCTTTCCTAGGGTCTGAGCCTCTGTCCCACAGTGCAAACCTCCTGCCGTGGATGGCGTTGGTAATCCTCCTGCACCTAACGTGACCCAGACACAAAGCGCGTTCTGCAGGTGGTTTTCAGCTGAATGCTTTGCTCCCACATTGGCCCAAGATTTTGGTGGCCAAAATCTCTCTGGTGGACTCTCACACTTAGTAGGCTTCTCTCTCCATCCAGCAGATGTTTTTAAATAAGCAGGCTAGTACGTTAGATCATTTTACTTTGCCAATTCATTTTTCCCAGAATCAGAAAGCAATTGATGCTGAGTCGGTGGCATCAATCCTCATTCAAACCAAAATCATTAGGTTCCTGCCCCAGCTGAGGTGGAAACCATTCACAGTACTGCCCAATCCTATTCCTCGCAACTGGAATTTGGCCAAAAGTATACTGGTGATCACTTCTTTCAATCTCTAAAAATCAGTGGTGCTCAGTCCAGTAGTTCTAGAAAACAACAAATTTAGTTACTGAAGACAAAACACTTTTCCCGGTCTTCCTTATGTTTTGATCACTTTGAAACTAAAGTCCAAAGCTGTCCTTAAGAGAATATCAGGTTAACATGATGGTACTGACACTGGACTAGCTGTGAAATGTTGCATTGTCCTCTGCTTCTAGTGGACTGACTGGTCTGATTCTCCAGCGTGACCTTTCTGAGCACTGGCATGCACCAGGAGATGGGCAGTGTCCTTGACCTGAGCAGGAAGGTTCTGCTCAGGGTTCACAGGAGGAGCCCTCTGGTGCGCATGCACTGGTCTCCCCTGGAGCAGGGAGGACGCCATTCATGTCCATTCTCAGTGCAGCAATTACTGGAGGCCATGTGAGCTCATTGGCTCTCACTGAAATTGGTGTGTGCATGCTTTCCAAAGCAGATCAAAATGAAACAGGCAGGGCTCCTTCCTTCCTGGTGGGACCCTTGGCTACCTTGGGGACAGACTGACAGAACTGCTGGACTCAGCTGGGGATGCACTGGAATGGCCTGTAGATGCTGAGCCGGCTTGTGCGGGAGTGGGCAGCACCTGGCATGGTGCTTTAAGGCCCTCAGGAGAGAGTCACCAGTCTTTTAAGAGCTGAGCAACACTTGCTGGGCTCCAAAGTAGGTCAGTGAGCACAGAAGGTGGGCACTGTTCGTGAGACCGAGTTCTCATTATGTCTGATAACAGAATCACAAAGAAGGTGGTCAGGAGGCAGGTATGCTGACACTGGAGGAATCTGCCTCCCCCAACGCACAAACACAGGATTTTTCAAATGGAAAAAGACCACCTGGCTCCATAATTCTCAAGTCTATTTAATGATACCCTAATAGTTTTCCCTTTATGTTTTATAATAAAGGAATAAAAATGTTTTTATCAACCAGTAGATAGGAATCCTCTAGCAAAAACTTTTTCTCTTGAAAATGAAGATATTATCAGTTTACATATGCAAACAGAGCAGAGGCAGAGCATGAAGAGCTTAAAAATATTAAAGTACATATGAATTTATTACCCTATAAGTCTGATGCTTCAGAATGAAGGGAATGGGTAATATGAATGGTAGAATCCATGACCTATTTTGAGAAGAAAAAAGCTAGATTGTGGTTTTATACCTTATGTGAAAATAAATACTGGAAGAACTAAGCATAAGTGCCAAAATTTAAAAATGTTTTATAAGGTCTTGAGTTCTGCTTTTCACTATTCCTGCACATTTCCTTACAAACGTATTTCTGGACACTTTGTCCTTATGCTGATGAGCATGAATGGGATAGCCTTTTCAGTTGTAGCTTTTCCCTGGTTCACTAATGTGCAAAATGAAAAGTCCAGTTGTCCATTTTCAGATAATAGTATTTAGTCTTGATTGGAATGTAAAATTCAATCGTAGCTATTTTAATTATAGCCCTTCCCTTTGCCACCCCAATTTTAAAATTAGTCAATCATGTGGATGGTAAACCTGAGCTCCTCCTGTCAGAGCAAGGGGCAGTGCTGCAGGAGGGACGGAAGCAGCCGCACGCTCACCCAGGTGTGCTGGACGGCCAGAGTGTTTGGTAGGCACCCTTTGGTGGAAAGCTTCCCTTCCGGGCTGCTTCCGAGCATGTTTGGTTTCTCGCGGCACCCCGGTATTTCTGACACCAGGACCAAAGAAGGCCTTAATCCTGTGTCTGGCCAGCCCTCGCAGCTGCGCCCGCCCCCTCTGTTTACCTCACCAGCCTGCAGTCCTGTTCAGTGAGGACCAAGCATTTCTGTTCTACCTTCGTGGAAACACATTCACTACTTCTCTGTGTAATTTTGCTTGTCATTGATTTCCATTTCATGATCTTTATTATTATTGTTTTTTTCTTTGAAATTTCATTCTATTACTGTTTTACTTAGAATTTTAATTATTGTTTATTTTTACAATTATTGTTCAATTTTTTCTTTTAAATAACATCAACAAAGATAAAAACCCACTAAACAACAGCTTTTTTTTTTTTAATTTAAAGAACTTAGTAAGAGTAAGACAGGCGCTATCATTCACTGCTACTTCTGGTCCTACTTCAACTTCTTGGAATGGATTCAACTTGGTCACGAATGATCTTCGGTGCATCACCTTCTGCTCAGGTCCACCTGGACCTGGGACTGACGACCTCAGTCACTGGGTCTCATTCCTGCTTTGCGCTTGCCTTCACCTTTCTCTGGCTGCTCTGGGAGGACCTTCTCTCTTGCCTGTAGCAACTTTGGACAGTTCAGGCTTTCCTGGAGATGGCCCACCCCATCTAGAGTTTTCAATGAATTGTTATACTGCTGTTTTATACCTTTAAATTGTATATGTTTAAATTCTCTTAGCTGTAACTATACTTGTGATTATAAAACTCTGGATATCTTTGATGCCAGTATTTACTTTTTCACTTACGTTTTTCGAGCTGTCCCACTCTGCCGTTTCTGGCTTCGCCTCAAGACAGGTCGGGAGTTCACTTCCTTTGTGGTCGACGGCATGCATGTGTGTTGTCGAGTCAGGTACACATTTCCATATATCCACGAAAGCACACGTGTGGGTGTGTCAACGGAATCGTCTCCATGTGTGCTGAGCTTCTTCCCTCTGCCTGGGCATCGTGCGAAGAGCTGGTTTGCAGTGGTGGAGGAAGCGTGCGTCTGTAGCCATCTCCTTACATAGAATCAGCTGTCCCCTCCTGGAGTGCGCAGCCTGGTTCTGAGGAGCACAGGTGCCATCGGGATCAGAGACCTCTCATCCTGCACCGAGACTCCCAGTGCTTCTGTGCGGCCCATCCTTCCCTGGCCTTGGTTCCAGGCAGTCATGGATCTCCACAGATTCTGCAGATGACGCGATGTGCTCTGGGATTTCCTGTAAGTAGGATCACGGAGCTCATGTGTTTTATGCCTGGGTTCTCCTTCCGTGGGATGAGCAGCCCTTTCCTGTGTCGTGGTGGTGGGCTCCTCACTGCTGTGATATTCTGCTATGGGAATAGACCACCGACTTTTTAACGGACATTTGGACAGCTTGCAGGTTTTGCTGGAACAAATAAATCTTTGATGAACTTTTGTTTGCAAGTCTGGATGTGGACATACATGTTTTCTTTTCTCTTGAGCAAATCATTGGGAATGGTAAGGCTTAGTCATGTGGTTGTTCTCTTAAATTAATCTTTGTAGATAGCACAAAGTTGGTATTTGGCTTCAAAGCCAAGTGTGAGTTTTTTCCTATGACTGTAGGGTATGACCCATATACATTTATGGGACCAACTATTCTGTGTTATTTATTTTTAATGTTTTCTATTTTTCTACTTAAAATGTCTCCCAACTCAATAATTTTTCTCTTTAGTATATATTTTCAAGAATATGAATTTATTATAGAATAATAATTCCACTGAAAACTTCTCTATAAAGTAGTTTATAGAACTACTTTAAATAGTTTTTAGAACTACTTTAAATAGAATACTACACTCCAGTAGTTCTTCAAATAGAACTACTTTAAATACAATTTTAAATAAATTTTCATAATCAAATAAATTTTAGGATATACCTCTTAAAGGCTGTTTTAGTCAGCTTTTTCACTGCTGTGACTAAAGGATCCGACCAGCACAATTTTAGAGGAGAAAGGTTTATTTGAGGTTTCAGAGGTCTTAGTCCATATAAGATTGGCTCCATTCCTCTGGGTTCGAGGTGATGCTGAACATCATGGTGAAAGAGTGTGGCAGAGGGAAGGAGCTGGCATCTTCAGGAAGCAGAGACAGACTCCACTCTCCAAATACAAAACATATACCCTACAGCCACGCCCCAATTCCCACCTTCTCCAGCCACACCCTACTAGTTCCATTAACCCCGCCAGGGATTAATTCACTGATTGGGTTAAGACTCTTACAACCCAATCATTTCTTCTCTGAACCTTCCTGCGTTGTTCACATGTGAGCTTTGGGGGACACCCCACGTCCAAACCCTGACAAAGGCTGTGACTCATGTTTGCATTCTAAGGACTCTGAAAAGTCCTCTTAAGCTCCCCAGTGTCCCCCTTCCTTTAAAGTCCCAGCCTGCACACCCGCCTCATGGCCCCTCCCTGACAGACTCTGTCAATGCGCCAGCTTCCCTCCTGCCTGGGCTTCTCTGAGACCCTTGCTTTTGCCCAAAGCTCTTTCCTCTACCTCTGCACCTGATAATCCCTCATTATTCCTCTAGTCCACAAGTAAAACATTCTTTCACCATGGAAGCCTCGAGTCTGTAGATCAGGTCAGGCCACATACCTTTCAAAGTGTCTTGTGCTTTTCCTCGACATCACTGGTCACTGGTCGTAATGACAATTGTTTGTGTGGGGATTTGATTAATGGCTGTTTTCTTGGCTGGACTGCAACCCCTGTCACAGTGGGAAGCCACCGGTCTCGTTCACTAATAGAGCCAAGCACCTGCTACTCTAGACAAATGGTAGGCACCCTGAAAGCATGCACTGAATGAATCAGGAAACTGAGTCACCTTGGCCAGTCCTGTTCCCTGAGCCTGCTTGACACAGCTCTCACCGCATTAGTACCCAGTCGACAGCACTCTAAGAGTGCAGCGCCCTGTGTGCTACGGGTAATGACCTTATTTCCTCATTTAGTAAGTAAACATCGGGTGCTGCTGTTCTAGGCACTGTTGGAGCACTGAGGATCCAGCAGAGTTGTCTCTGCCCGGGTGGTTTGCCTGTAAGAGGGTCACCCAGCCAAGAAGTATCTGAAAGCATACCGCACATCCGGTGGTAATGGGGGTTGCACTTCGATATAGAAGATGGCTCCGCAAGGTGACTTTGAGGGAGGTCCGAGACCAGCTGGCTCTGCGTATGTTCTGAGGAACAGCATTCCCAGGAGAGAAAGCAGCGGGAAAGTTCCTGGGTGGGAACTTGTTTGTCAGAGTTCAGACTGAGAGAGGGAGGAGGGCGCCAGGTGGTGCAGGGTTCCCGGAAGCTATGGGTTGTCTCTGGGGAAGAGGTCCAGCTGAGGAGAAGGGCAGGGGCAGGATGTGTCATGCTCTGGAAAGTCCCTGGCTCCTGTGTGCAGAATGTAGAAGGAAGCAAACGTTTTGGGAGTCCCCAGTAGTGACCTAGGTTAAAGATGGGGGGTGGTGAGAGATGGAGGGACTTGCTGATTGGTGTGGAAGACGGGTGCTGCTGGAAGCCTGCCTCTGGCTTGATTGCCTCCAATCTGGGAGGCTTCTTAGAAATGCAAATGGCAAGGGATGGAACCTGTAGATCTAAAGCAAAGGAGGAGATCTGGGCTGGAAAGACAGTCGGCCTGGGGAGGATGTGAGGTGTCAAAGTAAGAAGGTTCAGAGGAGAAATGATTGGGTTGTGTGTCTTAACCCAGTCAGTGAACTAATCCCCTGATAGGGATGAACTGAGAGGTCACTGAAGTTGTGGGTGTGGCTGGAGGGTGGGCACTGGGGCGTGGCTGTCGGGTATGGATTTGGATCTGGCAAGTGGAGACCTCTCTCTGCCTCCTGGTCACCTTGTGAGCTGCTTCCCTCGGCAACAACCTTCCACCATGATGCTCTGCACCTCAAGCCGTGAGGAGTGGAGTGGGCCTTCTATGGACCGAGACCTCTGAAACTGCAAGTCTCCTGTGCAGTTGTTCTGGGCAGATCTTTTAGTTGCAGTGGTGAAAAAAATGACTGAAACAGGAGGTCATTAAAGAAATGGGAGTAGATCAATGTATTAGGCAGGGTTCTCTAGAGGAGCAGAATCCACAGGAAGTGCGATTATAAAAAGGGGATTTATCAGATTGGCTTACACGACCAAAACCTGGATAGTCCACAATGGCTGCTGCAGGCTGGAGAGCCGGAGGAAGAGCAGCCGCGCAGTCCAAGAGGCAGAAGCCCCAGAAGAAGAATGATCAGCAGTGCTGCCCTAGTCCAAGAGCAAGGCTTCTGGAAACTCCCTGGAGAATCACTGGCAGAGTCCACCTTGGCAGAGTGAAGAAGTGAGAGTCCGATATCCTCAGACGACTGAAGCAGCCATCAAGAACCCCTTCAAGAAGAGGTTCAACCCCAGCTTGCATCTGCGTCTGCTTCCTTGTTCTTCCAGCTTTTTTCCATCCAAGTCACCGTCCTATTGGGTGGTGCTGCCCACCTTAGGGAGGGGCTCCACTTCCGTTCACTATCCCACATGCCACTCATTCCTAGACACGCCCTCACGGACCCACCCAGGGGTCTCTTAACCATTGGCAGCTCCTAGTCCAATCAGGTTGACGATTCAAATTAACCAGGACAGTCAAGAAGAAAAGGCACCCCAGCAGCCCGAGGGTCCTGCACTTGGACACTCCACCCCAGCAGCACAGCGAGCTGCCACCTGCCCCGGGGCACCCCAGCTCCTGGGCTTTTGTTATTAATTGTTGTGCGAGAAAAATTTCTCTCCTTATTCCTTTTTCAAAAGGTATTTTCAACACTCATCAGAGCAGTGTTAGGGTGCTCAGTGTTTTCGTCTTCACTGTTTCATGTGCATTCATTTCTTAATGGCTCATGATTGATAGAGACACTCCTGTGATTGGTAAGTGAATGACATCTTAATCATGTTCACATTCGAATAACTTACTGACTGGATACCGAGCTACAGCCTTTCCCTCTGTACACAGCAGTCATCTAGCTTTAACATGAAAAGGAGAAATCTTTAAGAGTCTTTCTTAAAGCTTTACCTTCGTGGCCAATGTGTGGCTCATGTGTTCATGTTACAGCAACAGCAAACAGATCTCCAGCGCCGTGGGGAGAGTCAGCCCTACCCTAATCCCTTCCCTCCCTATGGACCCAACCAAATTCCTTTCCCTTCCTGTAGCCCACCCAAATTCCTCTCCATTCCTGTAGAATCCCTCCCCTCCCTATAGACCCACCCTAATCCCCTCCCGTGCCCCATAAATGCTGGCGACAAAGAACTGATGTGCAATTGCTCGGCACCCGCTTGTAGGCTTAAGGACGATCGTTGCTGGCCAGCTAAAAGTAAAGGCTTCTTTTGGCTTTACTCGGCTTGGATGATCTTATTTTCATCGGATATAGCATTCATTGGCTTTAAGTGATGGGTTTGGATGATCTTATTTCGTCGGGTTCAACACTCATGACTTGCATGCACATTCTGGTGGTGGTTGTTGATGCTCATTTGCTCTGTTCCCCCTTGACTGGAGTTTTTCCTTCATAAAAATTGAGAAGTTTGATAAGATAAACAGCTGTCCATGTTTCCCCTTGTTTAAAGCAGTTTAAACAATGCCAGAAATCCAGGTCATGCTAGATTTCCCAAGCTCTCCCCTGGCGTCTCCCCTGGTGTCTCCCCTGGTGTCTGGGCTTGTCCTGCTCTCTGTTTCTTCTCAGGTCATTTCCATTGAATTTCATTTTATTAGTAAACACTGGCAGCAGAGGTGCATGTACATTCTTTCCCGAATGCATTTTAAAATCCTCTCCTCATCTGTGGTGTGTCTCCTTCTCTCTTTATCCCTTAAACAGCATTGCGAGATGTCTGGTCTTAAGAGTTACTCCAAATGAACAGATTTAACATTTTTGGTTTTGATAATTATGGAATTTGTTTTTATTAATTTTCTCTACCACTTTTTTTGAAACTTTCTGTTCATTTTAAAGCTCTTAGTATTATTAAATCTCTGTATCTTTAGTATTCTTTAAAATAGACATTTTTAAATTTTAATACATTTTAGATCAATAAGTAACATTTACTAAATTTTCTGAGAGATTTAGCTATTTTGTATAGATTATAACATGAAACATATTCAATTTCATTTGAGATTCTAATTTCAATTTTGACTTCCTTTTGGATAAGTGGTTTTGTCGGAGCACTTTTTCTTTCTTTCCTTTCCCTCCCTCCCTTCCTTCCTTCCTTCCTTCCTTCCTCCCTCCCTTCCTTCCTTCCTTCCTTCCTTCCATGGTGCTGGTTTTGAACCCAGCACAGCTATACCCCCAACCTTGGAGTACTTTTCTTAATTTCTAACAAATTAAGATTTTTATGTCATCTTTTCTTCACTGATTTCTAATTTTATTGAAATAAATGTACCCTACAAAACCTTTCCTCTAAGAATTATTAAATTTTGTTTTATAGCGGTTACCTGGTAGATTTTTGAAAATATTCAGTGGACATATCAAACAAATTTCTATTCTCTTTTTGAGACATGCACACATACAACTATACATGCACACTACTTAGGGACACAAACACACATGCACATGCATGCACATGCACACACACAACACATGTATATCTGCACAGAGCATGCACATGCATGTGAATGTACACCACACAGATATACACAATCACGCATGCACATATACTATATGCAGATACATACTTACACATATGCATGTGTATATACATGCCACACACCATATGCACACACCTGCACTCACACACACAGCATGCAGCATGTGTTCATGCATGCACGCACACCACTCACATGCACTCGTGTAGACACATATACACCACACACACGCATGCACACATGTGTTCCTACATGCAGTGTCCATGCATGCGAGTGGTGTGCTGTATGTATGCATGTTCAGAACCCCCTGCATGATTTGCAGGTCAGAGTTTGCTTCCGAGCATGGGCGTCACAGTGTTTGTCTAGCTGAGTGCAGGAAGTCACCCCCTACAAGATTGCCTCACATACCCAGGGCGCGGGGTCCTGCCCCAGCGTTGTGCGAAGCTGGACTTCATGTGGGTCACAGAGCGGCACATCTGCCAACATCTTCAGGGCCAAGAGCCCGGACAACTTTGCTGGTGTCAAGCTCTGAGGAGAGCAGAAGCTAGTGGACAGATGAATCCACTCTTACCTGCTCCTGTTCCGAGGCAGCATCTCTTTCCTTTTCAACAGAAGACCAGCATTGGCCAGCTAGGCAGGAAGTGCTGGCTGCCATGGTGTGGGGCTGAAGACTCTCTGAGTCACCTGGGAAAATCCACCGAGACTCACGAACGCACACCTGCATTGACTGCACAACGCCCCACAGCTCCAGCAGCTCCGGCAGGGCTCAGGCTCAGCCTCGCTGGTGCTGGCTGGGCTTCACACTGAGTCCACCCTGATCGGGCTCCTTATGGAGCAGTTAGGGATGTTGGTGTAATTTTTGCTCTGACCATTCAGACTCTTAAAGAGTCTTGTCACGCTTGATATTTATATGACACCCAGTGAGTGATGGACCCTGTGTGGGACCCTGTGGTAATTCACATTTGCTCATCAACAGCACAGAGAGGGTGACCCCCAGATTCATGGCTTCCGGTAAATACTGTTACCAAAAGTGCAGTTTCTTTTCTCTGTGTGCTAATTTCTAATGACTCTTGTGCATGAGGGCAATTGCTGACAAGAGTCAGCCCCTGTTAATAGAGTTTATCACACTTCATCATACATCCTTTGTCGTTGGGAGAATTTTGACAAGCCCAGGGTTAATTAAAACCAAGAAGACAATAAAATACACCTAATCAAACATAACAGGTACAGAAATCAATTAGCAGATTCAGAGCACTTTGGAGGTTTCCATAATGTATGAAATTCAAAGAAACTGTCGCTTCCATTTCCTCGACAGTGTAATTAAATTTCTAATTGAAACTATTTTTCAGTAGGTGATGCACAATGCACCCAAGTTTGATTTGCATTAACATAGGGTCTACAGAGGTTGAAAGAGCTTAGGAAATTAAAAATATCCCTGAGTCATTTTCATCATTGTTATTTTGCCCAAGTGAGAGTTGGGAAAAGTTACCCTACGTAAGAAAGGGAAGCAGGGAAACGATGCCGGGACCCCAGAGAGCGGGCGAGCCTATGCCCACTGGTGGCTCTGGCTGGCCTCACTCCAGGTCACAGGAGCAGCGCTTTGCCAGGCGAGCAGATCAATCCACTCTGCTCACGTCAGAACCGATGTCGGTTCACACTCTTCCCTCTTACTCAGCGAATCTCGGTCTCCTACTTCCGTAACTTTCTGCAACCCTGCTTTGGTCTCTCGTGGTGATGCTGGTGATTCTGCTCTGTGTTCCTCAGAACCATCGCGTGTGCTTTGGAACTTTCTTAACAACACAGAATATTCTGAGCTATTTGTGAAAAAGAATGTTGTCTGGAAATTTTTAGTTTGTCCCCCATAAAATCCAGCATGGTGCTCAGTGCAAACGAGGTTGGTGTCCAGTGAAGTGCTGCTTTGGACAGGCCAGCTCCAGGAGGAATCAGTCCTTAGGATGACTGGACAGAGTTTCACGCCTTAGAGAGGTGTCAGCGCCTTGTTACAGCTCGCCTTTTATTTATGGAAATCTGTGCTTAATTATAATCGGTGCCAAAGTAGCTCAACACAACCAGGTGTGAACTAGAGCCAGTTAAAAGCCTTGCAGATCACATTCCAGTTAGTTCTCTCTTTCATGACTTCAGCTCTGGCCCGTGTCCTGCAGAGGCTCATGGAAGGGCAGCCGGAGTGCATGCACTTTGGGGTCAGCACAATTCTAAAATGGCCCCAAACTCTGCCTCCCTGCACTGTCTCTGTGTGCTCCCTCCCTGAAAATGGGAGGAGGATGCAGGTGGGCAGCTCCCTGCTGGGCGGGGCGGAGAGCAAGCCCTGCTGAGAACCAACCACCCCAGGGCCGCAGGGCCGGGAGTTGAGGGAGGGGCCCAGCCTCCAGCCACCTGGAAAGCAAGGACAAGGACGGGTCACTGAACTCTACTCACAGCAGCCTGAGTGGGCTGGAGAGGCCCTGAAACACCCGGATTTGGCCGTGCAGGCTGTGAAAAGAGAGCTTGGTCACTCCACGCCACACCGTCAACATCACAAATGTGTGCATTTTAGGTGGCCAAGTGTGGCGACTGTGACACAGCAATAGAAGATCAATACGCATGTGCCCCGCAGCCCGTTATTTAAGGGGTGTGCTATTATGTATGAATTTCATCGTGCTTCGATCCTATGATTTTTTTTTTTTGCGGTGCTGGGGATTGAACCCAGGGCCTTGTGCTTGCAAGGCAGGCACTCTACCAACTGAGCTATGATTTTTAAGGCCTGGATTACTTCCCACATAAAATCTCACACCAGGGAAAAGTGCTTTTGGATTTGAAAACACCAAAGGCATTTGCCTCCACCATCCTGACCCTGAGCCAGTCAGCATTCAACCTGCCTCTGGACGCCTCGGAGAGAGCCAAGCAGTCTTGCCCTTTGAAAGAGTGGCTGCCTAGCGTCTCCGAGGTCCACAGACAGTGCTGGTGGGAGCACCAGCCTGGAGGGAGTGGAGAGGAAGAGAAGGAGTTGTGATCCAGGAAGCATCCCGGCCAAGTGGAAAAGCCCAGAATGTGGTTCCAGACCAGGCCCCTAAGAGGGCCCTCAAAGACGCGGGAGCCTGGGTTTCTAGTCAGGGGCAGGTGTGCCTGGCCTTCCACCCCCGTCCTTGGGCACGGATTGACACCCCACGTTAGAGTGACTTCTCGTTCCTTGCCCCCCACACACCAGGACGCCACAGGGAGGTGCCCTGCGGGGTTGCTGATGTGGTGGTGGCCCAGGTGCCTTGGCTCAGTGTGGGTGACCAGAGCCACTGTGTCTTCCTACTGCTCTTTTTCCGACTTCAGAGTTGTAGGTGGGAAGGTGGTTTCCACAGGGAGTGAAGGAGCTCTTGGGAGCCACCCTGCAGAGTCCTTCTGGCTCTCAGGCTCCGGGAGTTGTGCTGTGAAATCAGCCACACTCCTTCGTGGGAGTCTCGTGGAAGCTGCGGAGACAAGGATGGGAATGCCGTGGGCTTTCCTCCTCCTGCTCTCCAGCCGCACCCCTTGTCTACAGCTGCATCACTGCTCGAGGGCTCTCCCGGAAATGGCTCCAGGCTGCTGGGATCCGAGGAAGAGCATCTCTCTGAGCTGAAGTGACCTGTTTCCAGCCCCCCACTCCCCACGAGCCTGGAGGCTCATCAGGGGCTGGCCTGCAGTGCTTCCCGCCTGCAATTTGCACGCTGGATACTTATAACTGTACTAATTCCCTTTTCTTTCAACCCAGAGCTGGAATTAAATTTAGGACTTAGAGAAAGGAATTTCGAGTGGGAAAGGGGAGGCTGTGAATGCCCGTAGAGGCTTCTAGACAGCAGAGCCTGAGGAAGGACAGAAACCCAGGCTGGCATGGGAGGCGGAGCAGCAGGCAAGCTTCTCAGCACCATGTCAGCTGGGCAAAATCCACACGAGACCCCACGAGACCCCACAGGTAGCCAGTCATGGACAGGACACTGGACCAAGGGCATCTGCTGAAGAACCCAAGGCTCCCCCTCCTGGGGTGCAGGGGAGCAGGAGGCAGGGCCCATGAGAGTGGCTGGAAGGGAGGGGCGCACAGCACAGCTTCGGCCCAGCGTAGAGCTGCGCTGGTGGGGGCCTCCTCCGATTCCAGCCTTGCTCGGCTTCCGAGGGGAGCTGAGGAGCTCCGTGGTCCGGAAGGGCTGCTCCTGGTGCTGTCCCCTGCCCTCTGCTCCTTCCTGTCTGGAATGAGGCTTCTCTGCTGGAAGTCTACGGGACCATGCTTCCACTGCCATCCCTGAGGCCAGGGCCCTTGACCGAGGGAGTGGGAGATGGCTCCCCCAAATAACCGGATTGACCCTGGGCCCTCTTTCTTGGGATGACTAGGGGGTGTCCCCAGAGCCATAGTGGGATTTGAGAATTTGCCTCAACTCCTGGAACAGAGGCCACGGCCTCAGCTGGTGTCTGAGGCAGAGCCCCCGCAGAGGAAGGCAGGCCGTCCATGTGGTGACAGGCCAGGGCCTGGGGACTCACCCTGGAGGGTGGCCCAACAGGTGCCGCTTCTCAGAAGTAACACAGGGAGGTGGTTCAGGGGCTCCACCCTGGCTTGGAGGCTTTGTCTGAGAGGTCCTGCCACAGATGCTAATCCCCCGTCCACATGTCCCCCCGTGGGAACATGAGGCTGAAGAAATTTCTGGGGTTTGGGGAGGGGGCTCCGCCTGCAGGGCTGCCTCTCCCACTCGGCTGGGCACTTTGAATCTGAGCTGGAGCTCGGCTCCGACCTGGTTCCGGTGAGTTCTCGGGTCTGCCACTTCACAGGGAGCGAAGTGAGAGAGACAGCAGGGCTTCTGCCGGCCCTGGGGAGGCCTGACTTCAGGGAGGGCCCTGAGGACCGAGGAGGGCAGCCCTCCTCCCCCGCCGTGATCC
Source organism: Glaucomys volans (assembly GCA_020662805.1). Taxonomy (NCBI): domain Eukaryota; kingdom Metazoa; phylum Chordata; class Mammalia; order Rodentia; family Sciuridae; genus Glaucomys; species Glaucomys volans. Next base: position 3,154 of record JAJEJO010059171.1, on the reverse strand, counting down.
CGCAGGTTCTGAGAATGCGCGGTTCTTCTGCTGTGGCCCCAGGTCCCCTGGTGTTCCTCGTGGAGAAGATCATTGCTGTCCTCTCCTTCCCGGACTCCCAACATTTGTTCTTTTCTTTATTCACGAGAGCAAAGCTCCTAGGCTACCGCCACATAACCCAGCAATGCCTGCAAGCTTTAGTCCCCAGCATTGGGAGGTTTCCCGCCCTCCCCGCAGGTGCTGAGCTGTTCTGGGGTGCTGGGGAGGCAGCTTCTCCCCGAGCCTTTCACGGCTCTCCTAGCCACTGGGCCTCCCTGGAGCTCCTCCCGGGGGGCAGGCTCTGGGGCTGCTCCCTGGCCATGGCAGAGGGCAGCTTGGGCTCCGCAGCTCTTCTGCAGCCTGTGCAGCTGCTTGCCCCCAGCCCTGGCACCCCGGCTCGACTGGGTGCTCTCTAAAGCCATGAGCGTGAGGGTGCCTCACCCACAGCACCACAGGTCCCCGAGCCAATCTGGCTGCCAGCTGAGGCTGCACATCCCCAAGACAGCCCAGGCGCCTCCTTCAGGGCCTTTCAGCCCCAGATCCTGCTCAGAGGACTTGGATGTGAAACATTTTCCTCTACACGGTCCAAGCCATTACTTCCTCCTATCTTTTTTTTTTTTAAATTTTGTTTTTTAGTTGCAGATGGACGCAGTAACGTTTTATTTATTTTTATGTGGTGCTGAGCATCGAACCCAGTGCCCTACACATACTAGGCAAGTGCTCTACCACTGAGCCACAGCCCAGCCCACTTCCTCCTATCTTGATCAATTCATTTGGCAACCTTTCACTGAGTGCCTGCTGTGTGCACCAGTGTTCTAGGGTATTCCAAAGGGGAAATTCGCTTCTGCTCAACCATCATTTGTGGAGAACCCCCAAGGCACGTGCCGAGCACTTACCAGAGGATGGACAGGCAGCGGCACCAGGTGAGGTTCCTTCCAGGAGCCTATGGCAGCAGGGAGGGTTCAGGCTCGCTGCCCAGGTCCCAACCCTAACCCTGCCGCCACTGGCATGCGGCGCACTGCGTCTGGCTGTCTGTCTTCTGTGGTCCTGGAGAGGCCGCAGCGGTGTGGCTGCCACCCCCGTGGGCACTGGCAGGGCGTCCACTTGCTGGGCAGGGCATGGTTGGGTTCTGCTGCCCAGTGCTGTGGCTACGTCTAAAGACAGACCACTGAGAAGGCCGAATCTGAGAGCCTTGATTAGCTGACCGCTGACTGCCTCACACGCCCCACATGGCTGTTGGGAGGGACAGCCCGAGCGTGGGAGGCAGGGTTTATACCAAAGTCGGTTCATCAGTCACCAGGGCCTGTGCTGTGATTCCAAACTGCAGACTGACATCACGAGATCTGAGATCATAAGCAGAAGGGGACGTGGGTCAAAAGGACCTTAGTTGGGCACGAGTTAAAGAATGGTTACCAACATCTGGACAATCACTTCTAACATCACTGTTAACGTGGGACCTTGTCTAAGAAAAGTAGGAATCAAAAAGAGAACGGTTTTTCATTATATAGGAATTGCCATTTTGTGTTGCCAAGCACGCTATGCTAAGCGACTGTTGGTGGGTCAGAGGCGGGTGTTCCCACGGGAGGAGCTTTTCCTCCGTGACGTGGATCTCAGGGTGCAGCCGAGTCTGTCTGGTCATTGCCGGTGAAGCCTGGCCTGGACCCTCAGAGTGGTCTGTGAGCCAGCAGGATGCGCCTCCTGGGAGGCTGTTAGAAGTTCAGGTCCCACCCCAGAGCTGACGGGTTTGAATCTGCAGTTTAATAGACCCGGGGGTGAGTCACGTGCCCATTAAAGTTAGAGAAGCCCCGCTCTGCTCCTCGTTGTCCTGGGGCTCCTGGGGACGGTGGGCTCAGGACTGTGTACTGCAGACCAACAACTCAGTACCTGCAACTTACACAGAGCTTTCACACAGAGGCCGGCCTGAGGGCCACGCGAGCTGAGTGGGGATCTGAGCAGAAGCAGAAACCACCACGACAGAGGGACCCGCATCGTCTCTGGCAAGAAGAGCGTTGCTTCTCACTGCCCAGTGGACTCAGCCGGCGAGCTCCCTGGGGAATGCAGCAGCTGGGTGGCGGCGACGCCCACCTGCACGGAACTGGAGACAGCCCGAGAAGCAGGCAGGGCCTGGGGCTGCGGGCCGACCATGGAGGAGCAAAGGCAGGACAGCACCAGCACCCTGAGGTCCACCCAGGTCGCTATGCACATGACCCTTAACCTCACGGCACCCCGAGAGGCAACTGCTGCTATGCTGTTCCCGAGGACTCGGAAGGCAGTCTCCCCGAGATCCCTCACCCAGCAGCAAAGTCGGAATTTGAACCTAGTGCCGACACGTTTCAAAGCCCAGTGTGCCAACCCCTCCTATTATTCCCCACCAGCTTATTACCTGTGTGGGTTCCAGTGTGGTCCTGGGCATTTTGGGCCGTCGGGTTCCAGTGCAAAGCAATGTCTCAGCTCACCGTCCCCGTCACATGGAGGAGAGGCTCGGTGTCCTTGCAAGCTCAGGAGAGCCGCTCCCTCACACAAGTGCCTTGAAGGACTAGAACTATGTGGTGAGCCTGGCCTGCACCTTTTCTTCAAGGAGTGAAAAGAAATCTGAAATGTTAGCAAAAAGATCAAATGATAGTGTGTAAGAAGGTTCAGAAACCTAGTGTAGCTGGCGGGATTTGGGAGGGGCCTTGGAAGAAAGAGGAGGGGTCCTTAGCTGGTCTGTGAGTGAGCACAGGTGGGAACGAGCCTGGCAGTACAGGAGGACTCCCCACGGCGCACTTCTGCGGAAGCAAGGAACCCAGGCTCCGGGCACAAGGGCAGGCCAGTGTCTGCCGACCCGCAGTGACTGCAGAGGGCTTGCCAAGGGCAGGGGGACTCCAGGACAATCGGATGGAGAAACGCAGCCAACCAGTGGGGCCGGAAGCAGTCCTAGTGAGTCAGGGAGGTAACTGTGTCCACTCTCAGGAAGCGAGTAGACCCAGGTTGGCCTCCTCGCTCCAGTCTGGGAGGGTCCTAGGGGCCACAGTCAGTGGACCTGGGTGATCAGCCTCCTCCCTCCACACCCTGGATGGAGATCCTAGGGGTCACAGTGGACCTGGGTGACCAGCCTCCTCCCTCCACACCCTGGGTGGAGATCCTAGGGGTCACA
>JAJEJO010059170.1:0-26641 GCA_020662805.1 Glaucomys volans | reverse complement strand
ATAATTTTAATCCACTAAATATGTCAACTCGTTAGAAAGTATAATGCGCTGGGTTGCGTGGTCCCTGAAGGAAGCCTCTTGTCACACAATTGAGGCCTCATGCCGGGCCCTATACTTAAGGGGCCCAGGACATGCTTTCTGACTTTTCTTCTTGAATTTTGAAATAAACAGGGCTCTCTCATCCTCAGGCAAGGTGGGAAGGAGCTGCTGGGGCTGATGCAGGCAGCAAACCACAGTCCAGGACCACCCAGCCTGTGTGAGTAAAGCTTAATAAGAGCCCAGCTGTCCCCAGCAGCTCGGAACCGGCCACAGTGACGAGGTGAGTGGCTGTGACCAACGCTATGTGGCGCACAGGTCCAAACGTATTTACTATTTTACAAAACATCATGGTCCCTGGTCCAGCAGATAATGGTGATCCACAAAAGCATGCTACTACCACATATTTGCAGCTTTGATGCAAAAACACACCCAATACTTTAGTCATCTTTTTTGTCACTGTGACCAAAAGACCCAACAAGAACAACGCAGAGGACTCCCTGTTTCCGAGGTCTCAGCCCACAGACAGCTGATTGTGCTGCTCTCAGCCCAAGGTGAGGCAGCATGTCATGGCAGAGGCTATGGAGGAGGACAGCAGCTCAGAACATGGTCATCAGGAAGTAGAGAGCGTAGTGCTCACCAGGTCCATACCCAGATGCAAGCCCCCAGTGACCTCCAGCTGTACCCCACCTGCCTGCAGTCACCACTCAGTTAATTCACTCAAGTGGATCCACCCTCTGACTAGGTTACGGCTCTCAAACCCTGTCACTCCGCCTCTGAACTCCCTTGCACTGTCTCACACATGAGCTTTTGGGGAGACCTTGCATCTATACCAGAACACCAGCCTCTTCTCCATCACTCTCTTCACATCTTAGCATTTTCCAGGTGCCTACTTTCAACTCCCCAATGTTATCTTAAAAGAATAAGAAATGTGGAATATGGAGTAATATGAAACATTTTTAGATAATCTGAATTAATTTAGACCCCCAATAATGACATTGGTCCCCAAATACCATCACCATTCTGTCTTTCATCCCCAAACACAGAAGTGGGTCTTCTTTCAAAGATTTGTACCCAAAGTTGCCTGCCAGGTCCTCTGCCATCAAGGGCAGGTGAGCACCTTTGAAGTCCCCACACCGTCTGCCCATTCGTGTCCCGCTCACTGAGGCCACTCCATGCTGTACCTGGTGCACTTTGCAGAAGTGGGGCAGATGGGGACTTGGATGTGGGGCAGGCATGAAGGAAGTGCCATGGGAGGGAGGTCGTGAAACCCTGCTGGGTTGTCACAGCTGGGCTGCTGAGGCTGCTGTCCAACTCTGCAGCCCTGGGCATTCTGCAGCTCTTCACACTCTTGCTGCTGCTCCAGCACCACAGATAAGAGACCTTCAAATCTTGCTCTGTTCTGGAATAATGAGATTGGAAAGAAAAGATCTTTTTCATCTTTTTAACATTAAGAAAAAAAGCTAGTCAGAGTCCAACAGTTCAACAAATATTACTCATGTCATTGGCAAGAAGAAAAGGATACTTTTGAATTTAAAAAAAAAATGGAAAAGATGAACACAAGAGGCATTGTTTGCATATCAGAAAAATTAATCTACATAGAAAAGTGTAAGAGCCTGCAATTCAGAAAGCAAAGAATTAGGGCAGCCCAGCTGAGAATAATTTTCTAGCCAGTTAATTTAATTGCATAAATCATTCCTTTGTTAGCAATAAAGAGATATAATTAAAATGAGATTGCCTCTAGTTTCTATTCTCTAGAAACTAAAGGAATTGATTTTGGGCAAAGCATTCTTCCAAATACCAGATCGGCAAATTACATTTACCTTTTTAGAAAAGCTAAATTATTTTGCCGTAATATCATGGTGAGTTTAATTAATTATAGATCTGCCATATGATCTTAAAGAAATAATTTATTCGGTGTCCTTAGAACAGAAGTTTGTAATCATGTGTGTATCCCTTTGGTAGATGGTGTGCAGATTTTTACAAACAGGTCAGAAGTTTAACAGGCAGCTGTCAGGAGGAATTTGAGGCAGTGTAAGGATTGTTTGGGGTTTGTGTTAGCTGTCCTTGTTTAAATAAAAACCACCACCACTTAGTATTGCATAATTTAACTGAACTCATTTGGATTGGCTTTATTCTGAAATTGCTACTGGTAATTATTTGCTGTCTCTGAACCTTTGGGATTTGAAGAGTCTATAATTGTCTATTAAATAGGGAAAATCAGATCAAAGGGGAATGCAAAAGTCTCCCTCTCTGAAGCACAGGTCTATGGCTCAGCCGGTTGTGTCAGAGAGAACTGCCAGCTGTGACAGAAGAGGCTCCTTTTTATGGTAATGATTTGAATTTTTAAAAATGTACTAAACTACACTTACTTGCTCCAGATTTTTGAAGTTCATTGGTGTGGTTTGGCAGCAGGGATTTGTAGGGTGGTGGGAGGGAACCATCAGCCTTCAGAAGGGCTAGGCTCAGGGGAAAAAAGTCCCTGTGCTATCTCAGAGGTGACCCTCCTCTCATTCTCATTCGACGGACCTGATTATGAAATACCCGGATTCCTTTTCTCCACAACAATGTTCGGTTTGGCTGCTAGAGATTCGTGTCCACTGATGTCTTAGAACAAGAAGCACATGCCACCGTAACCCTGTACCCCTGTGGCTCACAGCAGGCATCCAGGAGAGAAAGTCACCTGGGACCAGGGGAAATCAGAGCTCCCTCACCATCTCTGCTGCTCACAAGGGTCCTTCCTGAAGGAGTGGGGCAAGGAGGACAGGCACTTCCTGACTCCAGGCTCACACGTCGGAAGAACAGATGGGCCTGAGCTTCCCCTACTTCAAGAGTCTGGATGCTTCGAGTCTCTGCTGGGCAGCAGTTGCGTGGACATCTCATAGGCTGTGAGAGTGCCAAATGCCATGCCGACCTGTCTCCAGAAGCCACCACCTTCACACTCTTCTTTACCTGGGCCTGGCCTGCCCCTGGAGGCTGGTCCCTCCCTATCCCTCTTGGTATTCCCAAAGCTGCCGTGGCCTCCCTCCTCTTCCTGGTCCCGTGCCACAACAGTGTGGGCCTGAGCGAGCAGTCAGAGTAGGGGAACAGCCAGAGACACAGGCCGAGGCCAGGCAGCAAGCTTCCCAGTCGTACAGGAAATTAACATGAATTAATGGAATTAATGAAAATGGATGTGGCTTCAGTCGGGATTTTTAAGCATTATAAATAATATTTAAATAATATTGTTAGGATTAGAAAGTTGAGAAATTAGTGATTTCAACCTCACCCCTGGATCTCTGCTAATGAATTCCAATCTTCGGCTATTTGGGTTGTTTCTGTGTATCGTTTCTTACTGAGTTCACATTGGTTGGATGGGAAATTCTATTTGCTCCATAAGCAAAGTGGCTTTGCTCACACTGTCTTTTTCGGGAGCTTGCTCATGGGTGCCACCCTGAGGATGGTGAACTGGGGAAGTTGAGGAATGTCCCAAGGTGCAGTGTGGCCCTGTGATCTTCAAGCCTGCTATGGGTCCAGCAGTCCTGGATGTGGGTGTCAGTGCCAGCAGGCACAACAGGGTGCTCCGGGCATCCCAAGCACTTCCCGGATGCAATGTCTGCTCCTGGGGCTTTGTGACCTTTGCTGTCACGTGGGGAAACATAAGCCATTCACCTAGATTACCAGGGCCTCCCAGCCAGACGTGGTGGCTATGCCTTTAGCCAGAGTGTAGGGACAGGTTATCTATAGGGCCTAAGAGGGTCTTTGGATTTCCTAGGCAGTTACCTGATCTAGATCAGGTGGCAGTGAGCTGATCTTTAATTATTTTGCATCAATAACATAAACAGCTCTCATTTTGTAGTGTTTGAAAGTAGTTCCCAGATGTTCCCTAACCCAGGAGTGTGTTATGACCCAAGGGTTTAAGGGCTCATCCTGCCGAGCACTGGTGAGGTTCAGAGGGTTGTTCAAGCTCTTTGTCCTAGAGAGTGAATCTCACCCACAACCTTGGGCCCATGTGTCCTTTCGACCTGTCCCGGCTCGTTGCCCTGGCTCCCTCTCCTGGGACTCCACAGTGTCCTCGCCCACCTCTGCGTGCTCCACATGCTGCCATTTCCCTGTGCGCACACACCCACCGCATCTGGGAACTCCTTGGGCTCAGGAGTGAAAGCACATTGCTATTCCCACATCAGCAGTGCCTGCCACTTGCGCTCAGCTACCTCCTTCCCTTGTTATTAGCTAGCATGGGGTTCACACACTCACAGTGTGGCCCAGCGAGCCCCGCTCCAGCCAGCTGCAGCTCAGCACTCTCTGGGCCATGTCCAAGGACCAGTGTTTGTGATTCTCACTTCCCGTGGTCCGTGTGTCCGGCCCAGACCTTTCTGCTGAGCTCCAGACCTGTGTGTATGATGCCTTCCGGGCCTCCTGCTGGGATGCACAGGAGGGAACTCAAACCCAACATGCCAGGCACAACTCCCCAGAGGAAGGGCGCCACCAACCACCCACCTAACTGAAAGAAGAGCTCCTTCCCTCATTTTTTCTCCATCCCGCATGGTTCAATCAGCAGGCCTGCCAATGGTCTTTTCCGGATGCTTCTGGACCCAACCTTTTTCCTCCCCTTGGGCCTACCTTGTAGGCTCTGCCTCTGATCCAGGCCCAGCAACCCCACAGCAATCCCTGCTTGTACAAAGTTTTACTCATAGACTTAAAACTCTCTGGTTTTCTCATACCCGTGGGAGGCAGGGGATGCAGGCCACACTCCTCACCCTGGCTTCCCTGGGCTTCTCTGACTTGGGATATCCTCACCCTCGGCTTTGTGCTATGGCCTCCGCACGAGCAGGCTCACCACACATGTCCCATCTGAAGAGCAAGCCCGACCACACTGGCAGGAGGAGCCCCACTCCCACCACTCAAATCAGCTTACAGTACGTGAGGTCATCTCCCCAGTGCTTGTCTGTGTGCTGTCCATCTTCCTCCAACAGGAGTTAAGCTCCTCCCTCCTTCTGGCCGCACTCCAAGCTACACCTCAGGTGCACGCTGGAACCTCCCTGGCGCATGGTGGCCTCTGCGTGCTTGCGCCACCTCTGGAAGACTCGCTGATGTGCAGAGCCTCTCCAGGTGCTCCTGGGTCTCCTGAAACCTCCTTAGATACTAATTATTTTCTCAGTACATCAGGTTCCTTCTCCATTCCTCCGTGCCTTTAACACACCTTGTTGCACTCCCCCGCCCACATTCTCTCTCCTTTGAGCTTCTTTGAAGCCTAGGAGAGCTGCCTAACCGGGTCCCCCATGGTGTCCTCACATAGTGTCTTCTACTCTCAGAACATCCACACACTGAATCACTAACGGAGACCAGAGCCCACACTTCTGTTGCTTGCATTCATATTCCCAGGGCCTCGTCACGCCAGGCACTAGTAGGTGTTCAGCAGTGATCTGCAGGAGAATGAATGAAAGGAGGAAGGAAGGAAGAAGGAACCGTGCTCTGTGCCGGGGGAACTTGTCTTCAGATCCAATCTCAGAACACTTCCTCCTGAGAGGATAGGGGAGCATCCTCGGTCCCAGCACGTGGACAGGCCACTGCAAGATGCTGGTGGCACAGGCCCTATGCTAGAGAGCCCAACTGGGCACCACGCAGACAAGCGGGAAGGCTGTTCCTGGGAGGGAGGTGATGAGCACAGATTTGACAGGATGTCCTGGAAGCAGCAGCAGCCTCGGGGGCACTCTGGGAGGACACTTGGCACTCAGCAGAGGACCGACGATGAGCAGTAGCAGCGTCAAAGAGGCACCTGCACCTGGTAGCAGGGGCCTCGATGCAGGGAAGCCCCTCCTGAGAGACCACCGTGGGGCAGGGAGGTGTGCAGCATGTGGAGTCTCCAGAATCGGGGCCAGAGAGAGGAGAAACTGGCTCTCTTCACATCAGGGGTTTGTGTTTCCCTTGGCCTTGGCAACTGAAGGCTTTTTTTTTCTTTCTAATTTCTTAATGAGGAAGGAGTTGAAGATGAGTGTTCAAATTCTGTTTTATGCTTGCTCCAGTTGATGTATTGGGAGTTCTTCCTGAGTTAGTTATGTGTCTTAAAGTGAATATTATAATTTGCAGCTCATATGTTTATATTTTCATAACATCCTGATTTAAAAAATTCCAATATCATTGTACATTTGGATTAGGTACCTGCTAACAGTCAATATGTTGGCTCTCAAATTAGCAATTTAAATAATTCGTAGTTTTGCTTAAACAAGCTTATTTCTGTCTTGGTATGCTACAAGAAGTTCCATGGAGTCATTGAAAGAGGATAAAATTCATCAAATGACTTGCCCAACATCCAGGGGTTCTGTCGGGAGAGATCCCAGCTGGAGCCCAGGAGGACTGGCTCCCTCTGCTGAGGTGCAGGTTTGTGGTGCAGGCACCTCGCCGCCCGGCACCCTCCGAGGCCTGCTGAAGGCCTGGAAGGCCGTGCAGACCTCGCTACGCCTCGCGACCTGGCCAGCAGATACAACACGGACACCAGTTAAACAAGGATTTCTGAACAAATGGTGAACATGTTTTTAGGATGAGGATGCCCCTACTTTTATTTGTTTTTTTAACTGAAATTCAAATTTAACTGGAAATCTTTTACTTCTTATTTGCTAAATCTGGGAAACCTAATTAGAATTAATTCATTATTAAGAGAAAAATACCATTTCTCTCAGTCATCTCTGCCCATAGGCATGAAACCACGGAAAGCTGGAGAAGCAAATCCATGGTCACTGAGCTCTTGGAAGTGCCCATGGTTTTTCCACAAAATACGGACTTTAGGTTGCTGAGACCTAAGAAAGGAAAGGACTGGAGCGGACCTGGGAGAAAGGCCGCTCAAGGCTGGGGACCGACTTTCCTTGCCTGACCTTCCTCCAGCTTGTCTCCCTGAGCATAGCCGTTCAGGGTGGTTGCGGTGTTTAACTTTTGATGGGGACAGGTGCTGGGGAGACCATAAACTCAGTTCTCAAGAGTGCAAGTTACTGTCTCCTGGTCGAGGGGCCACAAACTGGATTAAAGACCACAACACGCAAATACCACAATACACTGGGGACCAAGAGACCTTCTCCTAAGTCATAAACAACCAACTGATTGACCAGACCCAGGAATTTGCATATCTAGGTACTCATTTTAATTAATCACCTCATTAGAAAGCACATAATGTAGACCATTGTCACTAGAACTGTGACAGCTATATTGCAATTTTATAGCCCAAATTTAATCAGCAGGTGCTTATTAACTCTGCTCTAAGAATCCTCCACAGCAAGTTCTCTATGCCTGACAAGGGGAGGAGAGACTCCTGGGTTTGCTGAGAAAATAGATTGCCAACCTCTTTCTGTTGTTCCACATTTCCTGGGAGTGTTGACTTCAACTGAGAGAAAATTCCCCTGTAGCACGGGGGTCCACATGACCACAGCAGCACTTTGAGAACCATGAGGAAGAGGCTCCTTGAAAAGCACCCAGCTCTGAGCTTGCAAGGATGGGGTCTACCCTGCCCTAGTTCCCCGTTGGGGTGCCCCAGGCACTGCTCCTGTCTGCCTGGCCTCTCATGCTCTCAGATCCTCCCTGGGTCTGAGCCTTGCTGTTCTTTTCGCCCTCTGGTTTTGCTAGCACGATATCATTCCGCTGTGTTCGCTCTGCTGGAGAGTCCTCCCCGCTGGCTGAGCCGAGCCCTTCCTACACTTCAGCACTGAGCAGACAGCCCTTTCAGCTCTGGCTTCCCCCAGAATGTGCTGGGAGCTCTTCCTCTGCAGCCTCAAGAGGCTTTGATATGTCTATACTACTGAATGCCTGTATGGCAAATATACATTTAAAAGTATTTATTTTCATCCATTTATAAAAATGAAGCTTTTTTGTAGAAAAGGTGAAAGATGGAAAAATATAACCAAAGATTATCAATAACTCAACCAAGTACAGTGTGAATATTTTGACATACGGACTTCCAAACCTTTCTCTTGTGCATGCTCAGAGCTGACTCTAACAACTGCCCTGGTTGTCCAGGCTGCCTGGATTCTGCCATCTGCCATGGGCTTGACACACGTCTCCTTTCCCAGGCAGTGAGTTCCACTAGCCTCTTTCATCTGTTGACCTCACTGAGCCTGGTGCAAGCAAGGGCTCATCATGAGCTGGCAAGCCCTTCTGAGAACAGGGCTGCTAGCTGAAGAAGGGTCTGAGACCAGGGGCATCAGGTGGTTTGTCCCTGGCCATGCTGCCCAGCCAACCGTTTGCTAATCAAAGCTTCCCTCAAAGCTGTGCCCAGCTGGACCTTGCTGAGGAGAGTGCCCCACTGAGCCCTGCTCAGCCCTCTGCTGCACAACGTGAGCTACATGAACTGTGGCTTGACACGCAAGTTTTGGGGGTAGTTTGTGAAACACGACCAGCTTACTTGTGCACAGATTTTAAATTAGACTGATTATATCAGTTGCAAGTTTGCATCCTGTTTTCCCTTAACTCAGGAAGTTCCAAGTTTTCAGTTCTGCAAATATTGGAACAAAATTGACTCAGGTGCCTTAAAATGATTTGAAATTATAATCTAGAGCTGATATATTATTATTATTTTAATCATCATTAATATTACAATTGTCATAATTTTGTTATATGATCACATTATATGTTACAGACTGTGTTTATGGGTGTCCACATCTGGGACAATGGGACAAAACGGGTCCATGTTTTCACCAGAGCCCAGTCATCCACACATGGCTGCCAAGCACGCTTCTCGCTGTAGGAGCTTACTGCTGATGTCACTGAGAGCTCTGCACGTCCCAGATGTCCCTTATAGAGGGCAGCAGGATGGGCACCTCCACACAGGGGCAGTGACGGGCCAGCATCCTCCGGCATGTGTCGAAGGTCTGGACACTCTGACACTTTATTCCAGAAAGACCACACGTGTGGCCCGTGGAGCTCCTGACCACGAGCTCACCACAGCAAGCTCTGGACAAATGGTAGACTGGGTGGTCAGGAAGTGCCGCTCCTCCTACTCTCTATTTTCTGTGAGTGAAGACGTATGGGTCCTTCTGTCGAGTGTGCCCTTTGTGTTACTCTGTCCACAGTCTCGGCGTGGTCCACGTCCTCTTCCTACCTTGGCAGCAGTGCCATGGCTGCTCCACATCAGTAGCACACCTGGCAATGGCCACGGTTTGTTTAATGACATCTAGGAGGCAGCGTCTCCCACCCAGTGTCCCGTCTAGATCCTCACAGCAACCTCTCTAAGTAGGTTCCATATCCCCCTCTTCCCAGACGGGAAAACTGAGGCTTGGAGAAGTTCGGTGTTCTGCTCTAGGCCACACATGGAAGACCCCCATTGGAGGCAGCGCTCTTCTCTGAGACCACTCCTCTGCTTTATCCATCACCATTTTGCAAGGTGTTTTTGTCTTGACTTACACACACTAGCAGCAGCTTTTCTTCATGAGTTCATCACCTTTCCTGTTAGGCTGTTGTAGGGCAGGCCCCAAATGGCTGCAGTTAGGCTCCCTCTCCAAGGCTCCCAGTGGGCTATGTTTTCAGTATGTAGCCAAGGTCATGAACACCCTGAGGCGTGTACGTACCCAAGGTCACACACGTGTGCCTGTGATCATGCACCTGCTGATGTAACCTGTTGGCAGTGTGCCTTCTTTGGCCTGCGTATAAAAAGGCCTATAGAGGGCTGGGGTTGTGGCTCAGTGGTGAGCGCTTGCCTAGCATGTGTGAGGCACTGGGTTTGATTCTCAGCACCACATACAAATAAGTAAATAAAGTTTCATCAACAACTAATAAAAATACTAACAAAACAAACAAAAAAAAGCCTATGGAAGGCCTTGGGGAGCAAGGGCCTGACTTGGGGTTGAAGCTGGAGCTGGGGCTGGGGGCTGCTATCACCTCTGAATACAGTATGTCCACTGTCTGATCAGCACCTTGCGTCTTTTCCCATCTTTCAGAATTCTGGGTCTTTCCTAGGGTCTGAGCCTCTGTCCCACAGTGCAAACCTCCTGCCGTGGATGGCGTTGGTAATCCTCCTGCACCTAACGTGACCCAGACACAAAGCGCGTTCTGCAGGTGGTTTTCAGCTGAATGCTTTGCTCCCACATTGGCCCAAGATTTTGGTGGCCAAAATCTCTCTGGTGGACTCTCACACTTAGTAGGCTTCTCTCTCCATCCAGCAGATGTTTTTAAATAAGCAGGCTAGTACGTTAGATCATTTTACTTTGCCAATTCATTTTTCCCAGAATCAGAAAGCAATTGATGCTGAGTCGGTGGCATCAATCCTCATTCAAACCAAAATCATTAGGTTCCTGCCCCAGCTGAGGTGGAAACCATTCACAGTACTGCCCAATCCTATTCCTCGCAACTGGAATTTGGCCAAAAGTATACTGGTGATCACTTCTTTCAATCTCTAAAAATCAGTGGTGCTCAGTCCAGTAGTTCTAGAAAACAACAAATTTAGTTACTGAAGACAAAACACTTTTCACGGTCTTCCTTATGTTTTGATCACTTTGAAACTAAAGTCCAAAGCTGTCCTTAAGAGAATATCAGGTTAACATGATGGTACTGACACTGGACTAGCTGTGAAATGTTGCATTGTCCTCTGCTTCTAGTGGACTGACTGGTCTGGTTCTCCAGCGTGACCTTTCTGAGCACTGGCGTGCACCAGGAGATGGGCAGTGTCCTTGACCTGAGCAGGAAGGTTCTGCTCAGGGTTCACAGGAGGAGCCCTCTGGTGCGCATGCACTGGTCTCCCCTGGAGCAGGGAGGACGCCATTCATGTCCATTCTCAGTGCAGCAATTACTGGGGGCCACGTGAGCTCATTGGCTCTCACTGAAATTGGTGTGTGCATGCTTTCCAAAGCAGATCAAAATGAAACAGGCAGGGCTCCTTTCTTCCTGGTGGGACCCTTGGCTACCTTGGGGACAGACTGACAGAACTGCTGGACTCAGCTGGGGATGCACTGGAATGGCCTGTAGATGCTGAGCCGGCTTGTGCGGGAGTGGGCAGCACCTGGCGTGGTGCTTTAAGGCCCTCAGGAGAGAGTCACCAGTGTTTTAAGAGCTGAGCAACACTTGCTGGGCTCCAAAGTAGGTCAGTGAGCACAGAAGGTGGGCACTGTTCGTGAGACCGAGTTCTCATTATGTCTGATAACAGAATCACAAAGAAGGTGGTCAGGAGGCAGGCATGCTGACACTGGAGGAATCTGCCTCCCCCAACGCACAAACACAGGATTTTTCAAATGGAAAAAGACCACCTGGCTCCATAATTCTCAAGTCTATTTAATGATACCCTAATAGTTTTCCCTTTATGTTTTATAATAAAGGAATAAAAATGTTTTTATCAACCAGTAGATAGGAATCCTCTAGCAAAAACTTTTTCTCTTGAAAATGAAGATATTATCAGTTTACATATGCAAACAGAGCAGAGGCAGAGCATGAAGAGCTTAAAAATATTAAAGTACATATGAATTTATTACCCTATAAGTCTGATGCTTCAGAATGAAGGGAATGGGTAATATGAATGGTAGAATCCATGACCTATTTTGAGAAGAAAAAAGCTAGATTGTGGTTTTATACCTTATGTGAAAATAAATACTGGAAGAACTAAGCATAAGTGCCAAAATTTAAAAATGTTTTATAAGGTCTTGAGTTCTGCTTTTCACTATTCCTGCACATTTCCTTACAAACGTATTTCTGGACACTTTGTCCTTATGCTGATGAGCATGAATGGGATAGCCTTTTCAGTTGTAGCTTTTCCCTGGTTCACTAATGTGCAAAATGAAAAGTCCAGTTGTCCATTTTCAGATAATAGTATTTAGTCTTGATTGGAATGTAAAATTCAATCGTAGCTATTTTAATTATAGCCCTTCCCTTTGCCACCCCAATTTTAAAATTAGCCAATCATGTGGATGGTAAACCTGAGCTCCTCCTGTCAGAGCAAGGGGCAGTGCTGCAGGAGGGACGGAAGCAGCCGCACGCTCACCCAGGTGTGCTGGACGGCCAGAGTGTTTGGTAGGCACCCTTTGGTGGAAAGCTTCCCTTCCGGCTGCTTCCGAGCATGTTTGGTTTCTCGCGGCACCCCGGTATTTCTGACACCAGGACCAAAGAAGGCCTTAATCCTGTGTCTGGCCAGCCCTCGCAGCTGCGCCCGCCCCCTCTGTTTACCTCACCAGCCTGCAGTCCTGTTCAGTGAGGACCAAGCATTTCTGTTCTACCTTCGTGGAAACACATTCACTACTTCTCTGTGTAATTTTGCTTGTCATTGATTTCCATTTCATGATCTTTATTATTATTGTTTTTTTCTTTGAAATTTCATTCTATTACTGTTTTACTTAAAATTTTAATTATTGTTTATTTTTACAATTATTGTTCAATTTTTTCTTTTAAATAACATCAACAAAGACAAAAACCCACTAAACAACAGCTTTTTTTTTTTAATTTAAAGAACTTAGTAAGAGTAAGACAGGCGCTATCATTCACTGCTACTTCTGGTCCTACTTCAACTTCTTGGAATGGATTCAACTTGGTCACGAATGATCTTCGGTGCATCACCTTCTGCTCAGGTCCACCTGGACCTGGGACTGACGACCTCAGTCACTGGGTCTCATTCCTGCTTTGCGCTTGCCTTCACCTTTCTCTGGCTGCTCTGTGAGGACCTTCTCTCTTGCCTGTAGCAACTTTGGACAGTTCAGGCTTTCCTGGAGATGGCCCACCCCATCTAGAGTTTTCAATGAATTGTTATACTGCTGTTTTATACCTTTAAATTGTATATATTTAAATTCTCTTAGCTGTAACTATACTTGTGATTGTAAAACTCTGGATATCTTTGATGCCAGTATTTACTTTTTCACTTAGTTTTTCGAGCTGTCCCACTCTGCCGTTTCTGGTTTTGCCTCAAGACAGGTCGGGAGTTCACTTCCTTTGTGGTCGATGGCATGCATGTGTGTTGTCGAGTCAGGTACACGTTTCCATATATCCACGAAAGCACACGTGTGGGTGTGTCAACGGAATCGTCTCCATGTGTGCTGAGCTTCTTCCCTCTGCCTGGGCATCGTGCGAAGAGCTGGTTCGCAGTGGTGGAGGAAGCGTGCGTCTGTAGCCATCTCCTTACATAGAATCAGCTGTCCCCTCCTGGAGTGCGCAGCCTGGTTCTGAGGAGCACAGGTGCCATCGGGATCAGAGACCTCTCATCCTGCACCAAGACTCCCAGTGCTTCTGTGCGGCCCATCCTTCCCTGGCCTTGGTTCCAGGCAGTCATGGATCTCCACAGATTCTGCAGATGACGCGATGTGCTCTGGGATTTCCTGTAAGTAGGATCACGGAGCTCATGTGTTTTATGCCTGGGTTCTCCTTCCGTGGGATGAGCAGCCCTTTCCTGTGTCGTGGTGGTGGGCTCCTCACTGCTGTGATATTCTGCTATGGGAATAGACCACCGACTTTTTAATGGACATTTGGACAGCTTGCAGGTTTTGCTGGAACAAATAAATCTTTGATGAACTTTTGTTTGCAAGTCTGGATGTGGACATACATGTTTTCTTTTCTCTTGAGCAA
Source organism: Glaucomys volans (assembly GCA_020662805.1). Taxonomy (NCBI): domain Eukaryota; kingdom Metazoa; phylum Chordata; class Mammalia; order Rodentia; family Sciuridae; genus Glaucomys; species Glaucomys volans. The sequence goes on along the minus strand of JAJEJO010059170.1, from coordinate 13,108 downwards.
ATCATTGGGAATGGTAAGGCTTAGTCATGTGGTTGTTCTCTTAAATTAATCTTTGTAGATAGCACAAAGTTGGTATTTGGCTTCAAAGCCAAGTGTGAGTTTTTTCCTATGACTGTAGGGTATGACCCATATACATTTATGGGACCAACTATTCTGTGTTATTTATTTTTAATGTTTTCTATTTTTCTACTTAAAATGTCTCCCAACTCAATAATTTTTCTCTTTAGTATATATTTTCAAGAATATGAATTTATTATAGAATAATAATTCCACTGAAAACTTCTCTACTTCTCTATATAAAGTAGTTTTCATAATCAAAAAATTTGATTATGAAATTAAATAAATTTTCATAATCAAATAAATTTTAGGATATACCTCTTAAAGGCTGTTTTAGTCAGCTTTTTCACTGCTGTGACTAAAGGATCCGACCAGCACAATTTTAGAGGAGAAAGGTTTATTTGAGGTTTCAGAGGTCTTAGTCCATATAAGATTGGCTCCATTCCTCTGGGTTCGAGGTGATGCTGAACATCATGGTGAAAGAGTGTGGCAGAGGGAAGGAGCTGGCATCCTCAGGAAGCAGAGACAGACTCCACTCTCCAAATACAAAACATATACCCTACAGCCACGCCCCAATTCCCACCTTCTCCAGCCACACCCTACTAGTTCCATTAACCCCGCCAGGGATTAATTCACTGATTGGGTTAAGACTCTTACAACCCAATCATTTCTTCTCTGAACCTTCCTGCGTTGTTCACATGTGAGCTTTGGGGGACACCCCACGTCCAAACCCTGACAAAGGCTGTGACTCATGTTTGCATTCTAAGGACTCTGAAAAGTCCTCTTAAGCTCCCCAGTGTACCCCTTCCTTTAAAGTCCCAGCCTGCACACCCGCCTCATGGCCCCCTCCCTGACAGACTCTGTCAATGCGCCAGCTTCCCTCCTGCCTGGGCTTCTCTGAGACCCTTGCTTTTGCCCAAAGCTCTTTCTCTACCTCTGCACCTGAATAATCCCTCATTATTCCTCTAGTCCACAAGTAAAACATTCTTTCACCATGGAAGCCTCGAGTCTGTAGATCAGGTCAGGCCACATACCTTTCAAAGTGTCTTGTGCTTTTCCTCGACATCACTGGTCACTGGTCGTAATGACAATTGTTTGTGTGGGGATTTGATTAATGGCTGTTTTCTTGGCTGGACTGCAACCCCTGTCACAGTGGGAAGCCACCGGTCTCGTTCACTAATAGAGCCAAGCACCTGCTACTCTAGACAAATGGTAGGCACCCTGAAAGCATGCACTGAATGAATCAGGAAACTGAGTCACCTTGGCCAGTCCTGTTCCCTGAGCCTGCTTGACACAGCTCTCACCGCATTAGTACCCAGTCGACAGCACTCTAAGAGTGCAGCGCCCTGTGTGCTACGGGTAATGACCTTATTTCCTCATTTAGTAAGTAAACATCGGGTGCTGCTGTTCTAGGCACTGTTGGAGCACTGAGGATCCAGCAGAGTTGTCTCTGCCCGGGTGGTTTGCCTGTAAGAGGGTCACCCAGCCAAGAAGTATCTGAAAGCATACCGCACATCCGGTGGTAATGGGGGTTGCACTTCGATATAGAAGATGGCTCCGCAAGGTGACTTTGAGGGAGGTCCGAGACCAGCTGGCTCTGCTCATGTTCTGAGGAACAGCATTCCCAGGAGAGACAGCAGCGGGAAAGTTCCTGGGTGGGAACTTGTTTGTCAGAGTTCAGACTGAGAGAGGGAGGAGGGCGCCAGGTGGTGCAGGGTTCCCGGAAGCTGTGGGTTGTCTCTGGGGGAGAGGTCCAGCTGAGGAGAAGGGCAGGGGCAGGATGTGTCATGCTCTGCAAAGTCCCTGGCTCCTATGTGCAGAATGTAGAAGGAAGCAAACGTTTTGGGAGTCCTCAGTAGTGACCTAGGTTAAAGATGGGGGGTGGTGAGAGATGGAGGGACTTGCTGATTGGTGTGGAAGACAGGTGCTGCTGGAAGCCTGCCTCTGGCTTGATTGCCTCCAATCTGGGAGGCTTCTTAGAAATGCAAATGGCAAGGGATGGAACCTGTAGATCTAAAGCAAAGGAGGAGATCTGGGCTGGAAAGACAGTCGGCCTGGGGAGGATGTGAGGTGTCAAAGTAAGAAGGTTCAGAGGAGAAATGATTGGGTTGTGTGTCTTAACCCAGTCAGTGAACTAATCCCCTGATAGCGATGAACTGAGAGGTCACTGAAGTTGTGGGTGTGGCTGGAGGGTGGGCACTGGGGCGTGGCTGTCGGGTATGGATTTGTATCTGGCAAGTGGAGACCTCTCTCTGCCTCCTGATCACCTTGTGAGCTGCTTCCCTCGGCAACAACCTTCCACCATGATGCTCTGCACCTCAAGCCGTGAGGAGTGGAGTGGGCCTTCTATGGACCGAGACCTCTGAAACTGCAAGTCTCCTGTGCAGTTGTTCTGGGCAGATCTTTTAGTTGCAGTGGTGAAAAAAATGACTGAAACAGGAGGTCATTAAAGAAATGGGAGTAGATCAATGTATTAGGCAGGGTTCTCTAGAGGAGCAGAATCCACAGGAAGTGCGATTATAAAGGGGATTTATTAGATTGGCTTACACGACCAAAACCTGGATAGTCCACAATGGCTGCTGCAGGCTGGAGAGCCGGAGGAAGAGCAGCCGCGCAGTCCAAGAGGCAGAAGCCCCAGAAGAAGAATGATCAGCAGTGCTGCCCTAGTCCAAGACCAAGGCTTCTGGAAACTCCCTGGAGAATCACTGGCAGAGTCCACCTTGGCAGAGTGAAGAAGTGAGAGTCCGATATCCTCAGACGACTGAAGCAGCCATCAAGAACCCCTTCAGGAAGAGGTTCAACCCCAGCTTGCATCTGCGTCTGCTTCCTTGTTCTTCCAGCTTTTTTCCATCCAAGTCACCGTCCTATTGGGTGGTGCTGCCCACCTTAGGGAGGGGCTCCACTTCCGTTCACTATCCCACATGCCACTCATTCCTAGACACGCCCTCACGGACCCACCCAGGGGTCTCTTAACCATTGGCAGCTCCTAGTCCAATCAGGTTGACGATTCAAATTAACCAGGACAGTCAAGAAGAAAAGGCACCCCAGCAGCCCGAGGGTCCTGCACTTGGACACTCCACCCCAGCAGCACAGCGAGCTGCCACCTGCCCCGGGGCACCCCAGCTCCTGGGCTTTTGTTATTAATTGTTGTGCGAGAAAAATTTCTCTCCTTATTCCTTTTTCAAAAGGTATTTTCAACACTCATCAGAGCAGTGTTAGGGTGCTCAGTGTTTTCGTCTTCACTGTTTCATGTGCATTCATTTCTTAATGGCTCATGATTGATAGAGACACTCCTGTGATTGGTAAGTGAATGACATCTTAATCATGTTCACATTCGAATAACTTACTGACTGGATACCGAGCTACAGCCTTTCCCTCCGTACACAGCAGTCATCTAGCTTTAACATGAAAAGGAGAAATCTTTAAGAGTCTTTCTTAAAGCTTTACCTTCGTGGCCAATGTGTGGCTCATGTGTTCATGTTACAGCAACAGCAAACAGATCTCCAGCGCCGTGGGGAGAGTCAGCCCTACCCTAATCCCTTCCCTCCCTATGGACCCAACCAAATTCCTTTCCCTTCCTGTAGCCCACCCAAATTCCTCTCCATTCCTGTAGAATCCCTCCCCTCCCTATAGACCCACCCTAATCCCCTCCCGTGCCCCATAAATGCTGGCGACAAAGAACTGATGTGCAATTGCTCGGCACCCGCTTGTAGGCTTAAGGACGATCGTTGCTGGCCAGCTAAAAGTAAAGGCTTCTTTTGGCTTTACTCGGCTTGGATGATCTTATTTTCATCGGATATAGCATTCATTGGCTTTAAGTGATGGGTTTGGATGATCTTATTTCGTCGGGTTCAACACTCATGACTTGCATGCACATTCTGGTGGTGGTTGTTGATGCTCATTTGCTCTGTTCCCCCTTGACTGGAGTTTTTCCTTCATAAAAATTGAGAAGTTTGATAAGATAAATAGCTGTCCATGTTTCCCCTTGTTTAAAGCAGTTTAAACAATGCCGGAAATCCAGGTCATGCTAGATTTCCCAAGCTCTCCCCTGGCGTCTCCCCTGGTGTCTCCCCTGGTGTCTGGGCTTGTCCTGCTCTCTGTTTCTTCTCAGGTCATTTCCATTGAATTTCATTTTATTAGTAAACACTGGCAGCAGAGGTGCATGTACATTCTTTCCCGAATGCATTTTAAAATCCTCTCCTCATCTGTGGTGTGTCTCCTTCTCTCTTTATCCCTTAAACAGCATTGCGAGATGTCTGGTCTTAAGAGTTACTCCAAATAAACAGATTTAACATTTTTGGTTTTGATAATTATGGAATTTATTTTTATTAATTTTCTCTACCACTTTTTTTGAAACTTTCTGTTCATTTTAAAGCTCTTAGTATTATTAAATCTCTGTATCTTTAGTATTCTTTAAAATAGACATTTTTAAATTTTAATACATTTTAGATCAATAAGTAACATTTACTAAATTTTCTGAGAGATTTAGCTATTTTGTATAGATTATAACATGAAACATATTCAATTTCATTTGAGATTCTAATTTCAATTTTGACTTCCTTTTGGATAAGTGGTTTTGTCGGAGCACTTTTTCTTTCTTTCCTTTCCCTCCCTCCCTTCCTTCCTTCCTTCCTTCCTTCCTCCCTCCCTTCCTTCCTTCCTTCCTTCCTTCCATGGTGCTGGTTTTGAACCCAGCACAGCTATACCCCCAACCTTGGAGTACTTTTCTTAATTTCTAACAAATTAAGATTTTTATGTCATCTTTTCTTCACTGATTTCTAATTTTATTGAAATAAATGTACCCTACAAAACCTTTCCTCTAAGAATTATTAAATTTTGTTTTATAGCGGTTACCTGGTAGATTTTTGAAAATATTCAGTGGACATATCAAACAAATTTCTATTCTCTTTTTGAGACATGCACACGTACAACTATACATGCACACTACATAGGGACACAAACACACATGCACATGCATGCACATGCACACGCACAACACATGTATATCTGCACAGAGCATGCACATGCATGTGAATGTATACCACACAGATATACACAATCACGCATGCACATATACTATATGCAGATACATACTTACACATATGCATGTGTATATACATGCCACACACTATATGCACACACCTGCACTCACACACACAGCATGCAGCATGTGTTCATGCATGCACACACACCACTCACATGCACTCGTGTACACACATATACACCACACACACGCATGCACACATGTGTTCCTACATGCAGTGTCCATGCATGCGAGTGGTGTGCTGTATGTATGCATGTTCAGAACCCCCTGCTTGATTTGCAGGTCAGAGTTTGCTTCCGAGCATGGGCGTCACAGTGTTTGTCTAGCTGAGTGCAGGAAGTCACCCCCTACAAGATTGCCTCACATACCCAGGGCGCGGGGTCCTGCCCAGCGTTGTGCGAAGCTGGACTTCATGTGGGTCACAGAGCGGCACATCTGCCAACATCTTCAGGGCCAAGAGCCCGGACAACTTTGCTGGTGTCAAGCTCTGAGGAGAGCAGAAGCTAGTGGACAGATGAATCCACTCTTACCTGCTCCTGTTCCGAGGCAGCATCTCTTTCCTTTTCAACAGAAGACCAGCATTGGCCAGCTAGGCAGGAAGTGCTGGCTGCCATGGTGTGGGGCTGAAGACTCTCTGAGTCACCTGGGAAAATCCACCGAGACTCACGAACGCACACCTGCATTGACTGCACAACGCCCCACAGCTCCAGCAGCTCCGGCAGGGCTCAGGCTCAGCCTCCCTGGTGCTGGCTGGGTTTCACACTGAGTCCACCCTGATCGGGCTCCTTATGGAGCAGTTAGGGATGTTGGTGTAATTTTTGCTCTGACCATTCAGACTCTTAAAGAGTCTTGTCATGCTTGATATTTATATGACACCCAGTGAGTGATGGACCCTGTGTGGGACCCTGTGGTAATTCACATTTGCTCATCAACAGCACAGAGAGGGTGACCCCCAGATTCATGGCTTCCGGTAAATACTGTTACCAAAAGTGCAGTTTCTTTTCTCTGTGTGCTAATTTCTAATGACTCTTGTGCATGAGGGCAATTGCTGACAAGAGTCAGCCCCTGTTAATAGAGTTTATCACACTTCATCATACATCCTTTGTCGTTGGGAGAATTTTGACAAGCCCAGGGTTAATTAAAACCAAGAAGACAATAAAATACACCTAATCAAACATAACAGGTACAGAAATCAATTAGCAGATTCAGAGCACTTTGGAGGTTTCCATAATGTATGAAATTCAAAGAAACTGTCGCTTCCATTTCCTCGACAGTGTAATTAAATTTCTAATTGAAACTATTTTTCAGTAGGTGATGCACAATGCACCCAAGTTTGATTTGCATTAACATAGGGTCTACAGAGGTTGAAAGAGCTTAGGAAATTAAAAATATCCCTGAGTCATTTTCATCATTGTTATTTTGCCCAAGTGAGAGTTGGGAAAAGTTACCCTACGTAAGAAAGGGAAGCAGGGAAACGATGCCGGGACCCCAGAGAGCGGGCGAGCCTATGCCCACTGGTGGCTCTGGCTGGCCTCACTCCAGGTCACAGGAGCAGCGCTTTGCCGGCCGAGCAGATCAATCCACTCTGCTCACGTCAGAACCGATGTCGGTTCACACTCTTCCCTCTTACTCAGCGAATCTCGGTCTCCTACTTCCGTAACTTTCTGCAACCCTGCTTTGGTCTCTCATGGTGATGCTGGTGATTCTGCTCTGTGTTCCTCAGTACCATCGCGTGTGCTTTGGAACTTTCTTAACAACACAGAATATTCTGAGCTATTTGTGAAAAAGAATGTTGTCTGGAAATTTTTAGTTTGTCCCCCATAAAATCCAGCATGGTGCTCAGTGCAAACGAGGTTGGTGTCCAGTGAAGTGCTGCTTTGGACAGGCCAGCTCCAGGAGGAATCAGTCCTTAGGATGACTGGACAGAGTTTCACGCCTTAGAGAGGTGTCAGCGCCTTGTTACAGCTCGCCTTTTATTTATGGAAATCTGTGCTTAATTATAATCGGTGCCAAAGTAGCTCAACACAACCAGGTGTGAACTAGAGCCAGTTAAAAGCCTTGCAGATCACATTTCAGTTAGTTCTCTCTTTCATGACTTCAGCTCTGGCCCGTGTCCTGCAGAGGCTCATGGAAGGGCAGCCGGAGTGCATGCACTTTGGGGTCAGCACAATTCTAAAATGGCCCCAAACTCTGCCTCCCTGCACTGTCTCTGTGTGCTCCCTCCCTGAAAATGGGAGGAGGATGCAGGTGGGCAGCTCCCTGCTGGGCGGGGCGGAGAGCAAAGCCCTGCTGAGAACCAACCACCCCAGGGCCGCAGGGCCGGGAGTTGAGGGAGGGGCCCAGCCTCCAGCCACCTGGAAAGCAAGGACAAGGACGGGTCACTGAACTCTACTCACAGCAGCCTGAGTGGGCTGGAGAGGCCCTGAAACACCCGGATTTGGCCGTGCAGGCTGTGAAAAGAGAGCTTGGTCACTCCACGCCACACCGTCAACATCACAAATGTGTGCATTTTAGGTGGCCAAGTGTGGCGACTGTGACACAGCAATAGAAGATCAATACGCATGTGCCCCGCAGCCCGTTATTTAAGGGGTGTGCTATTATGTATGAATTTCATCGTGCTTCGATCCTATGATTTTTTTTTTTTGCGGTGCTGGGGATTGAACCCAGGGCCTTGTGCTTGCAAGGCAGGCACTCTACCAACTGAGCTATGATTTTTAAGGCCTGGATTACTTCCCACATAAAATCTCACACCAGGGAAAAGTGCTTTTGGATTTGAAAACACCAAAGGCATTTGCCTCCACCATCCTGACCCTGAGCCAGTCAGCATTCAACCTGCCTCTGGACGCCTCGGGAAGAGCCAAGCAGTCTTGCCCTTTGAAAGAGTGGCTGCCTAGCGTCTCCGAGGTCCACGGACAGTGCTGGTGGGAGCACCAGCCTGGAGGGAGTGGAGAGGAAGAGAAGGAGTTGTGATCCAGGAAGCATCCCGGCCAAGTGGAAAAGCCCAGAATGTGGTTCCAGACCAGGCCCCTAAGAGGGCCCTCAAAGACGCGGGAGCCTGGGTTTCTAGTCAGGGGCAGGTGTGCCTGGCCTTCCACCCCCGTCCTTGGGCACGGATTGACACCCCACGTTAGAGTGACTTCTCGTTCCTTGCCCCCCACACACCAGGACGCCACAGGGAGGTGCCCTGCGGGGTTGCTGATGTGGTGGTGGCCCAGGTGCCTTGGCTCAGTGTGGGTGACCAGAGCCACTATGTCTTCCTACTGCTCTTTTTCCGACTTCAGAGTTGTAGGTGGGAAGGTGGTTTCCACAGGGAGTGAAGGAGCTCTTGGGAGCCACCCTGCAGAGTCCTTCTGGCTCTCAGGCTCCGGGAGTTGTGCTGTGAAACCAGCCACACTCCTTCGTGGGAGTCTCGTGGAAGCTGCGGAGACAAGGATGGGAATGCCGTGGGCTTTCCTCCTCCTGCTCTCCAGCCGCACCCCTTGTCTACAGCTGCATCACTGCTCGAGGGCTCTCCCGGAAATGGCTCCAGGCTGCTGGGATCCGAGGAAGAGCATCTCTCTGAGCTGAAGTGACCTGTTTCCAGCCCCCCACTCCCCACGAGCCTGGAGGCTCATCAGGGGCTGGCCTGCAGTGCTTCCCGCCTGCAATTTGCACGCTGGATACTTATAACTGTACTAATTCCCTTTTCTTTCAACCCAGAGCTGGAATTAAATTTAGGACTTAGAGAAAGGAATTTCGAGTGGGAAAGGGGAGGCTGTGAATGCCCGTAGAGGCTTCTAGACAGCAGAGCCTGAGGAAGGACAGAAACCCAGGCTGGCATGGGAGGCCGAGCAGCAGGCAAGCTTCTCAGCACCATGTCAGCTGGGCAAAATCCACACGAGACCCCACGAGACCCCACAGGTAGCCAGTCATGGACAGGACACTGGACCAAGGGCATCTGCTGAAGAACCCAAGGCCCCCCCTCCTGGGGTGCAGGGGAGCAGGAGGCAGGGCCCATGAGAGTGGCTGGAAGGGAGGGGCGCACAGCACAGCTTCGGCCCAGCGTAGAGCTGCGCTGGTGGGGGCCTCCTCCGATTCCAGCCTTGCTCGGCTTCCGAGGGGAGCTGAGGAGCTCCGTGGTCCGGAAGGGCTGCTCCTGGTGCTGTCCCCTGCCCTCTGCTCCGTCCTGTCTGGAAGGACGGCTTCTCTGCTGGAAGTCTACGGGACCATGCTTCCACTGCCATCCCTGAGGCCAGGGCCCTTGACCGAGGGAGTAGGAGATGGCTCCCCCAAATAACCGGATTGACCCTGGGCCCTCTTTCTTGGGATGACTAGGGGGTGTCCCCAGAGCCATAGTGGGATTTGAGAATTTGCCTCAACTCCTGGAACAGAGGCCACGGCCTCAGCTGGTGTCTGAGGCAGAGCCCCCGCAGAGGAAGGCAGGCCGTCCATGTGGTGACAGGCCAGGGCCTGGGGACTCACCCTGGAGGGTGGCCCAACAGGTGCCGCTTCTCAGAAGTAACACAGGGAGGTGGTTCAGGGGCTCCACCCTGGCTTGGAGGCTTTGTCTGAGAGGTCCTGCCACAGATGCTAATCCCCCGTCCACATGTCCCCCCGTGGGAACATGAGGCTGAAGAAATTTCTGGGGTTTGGGGAGGGGGCTCCGCCTGCAGGGCTGCCTTTCCCACTCGGCTGGGCACTTTGAATCTGAGCTGGAGCTCGGCTCCGACCTGGTTCCGGTGAGTTCTCGGGTCTGCCACTTCACAGGGAGCGAAGTGAGAGAGACAGCAGGGCTTCTGCCGGCCCTGGGGAGGCCTGACTTCAGGGAGGGCCCTGAGGACCGAGGAGGGCGGCCCTCCTCCCCCGCCGTGATCCCGCAGGTTCTGAGAATGCGCGGTTCTTCTGCTGTGGCCCCAGGTCCCCTGGTGTTCCTCGTGGAGAAGATCATTGCTGTCCTCTCCTTCCCGGACTCCCAACATTTGTTCTTTTCTTTATTCACGAGAGCAAAGCTCCTAGGCTACCGCCACATAACCCAGCAAAGCCTGCAAGCTTTAGTCCCCAGCATTGGGAGGTTTCCCGCCCTCCCCGCAGGTGCTGAGCTGTTCTGGGGTGCTGGGGAGGCAGCTTCTCCCCGAGCCTTTCACGGCTCTCCTAGCCACTGGGCCTCCCTGGAGCTCCTCCCGGGGGGCAGGCTCTGGGGCTGCTCCCTGGCCATGGCAGAGGGCAGCTTGGGCTCCGCAGCTCTTCTGCAGCCTGTGCAGCTGCTTGCCCCCAGCCCTGGCACCCCGGCTCGACTGGGTGCTCTCTAAAGCCATGAGCGTGAGGGTGCCTCACCCACAGCACCACAGGTCCCCGAGCCAATCTGGCTGCCAGCTGAGGCTGCACATCCCCAAGACAGCCCAGGCGCCTCCTTCAGGGCCTTTCAGCCCCAGATCCTGCTCAGAGGACTTGGATGTGAAACATTTTCTTCCTCTGCACCAACCCATTCCTTCCTCCTATCTTTTTTTTTTTTAAATTTTGTTTTTTAGTTGCAGATGGACGCAGTAACGTTTTATTTATTTTTATGTGGTGCTGAGCATCGAACCCAGTGCCCTACACATACTAGGCAAGTGCTCTACCACTGAGCCACAGCCCAGCCCACTTCCTCCTATCTTGATCAATTCATTTGGCAACCTTTCACTGAGTGCCTGCTGTGTGCACCAGTGTTCTAGGGTATTCCAAAGGGGAAATTCGCTTCTGCTCAACCATCATTTGTGGAGAACCCCCAAGGCACGTGCCGAGCACTTACCAGAGGATGGACAGGCAGCGGCACCAGGTGAGGTTCCTTCCAGGAGCCTATGGCAGCAGGGAGGGTTCAGGCTCGCTGCCCAGGTCCCAACCCTAACCCTGCCGCCACTGGCATGCGGCGCACTGCGTCTGGCTGTCTGTCTTCTGTGGTCCTGGAGAGGCCGCAGCGGTGTGGCTGCCACCCCCGTGGGCACTGGCAGGGCGTCCACTTGCTGGGCAGGGCATGGTTGGGTTCTGCTGCCCAGTGCTGTGGCTACGTCTAAAGACAGACCACTGAGAAGGCCGAATCTGAGAGCCTTGATTAGCTGACCGCTGACTGCCTCACACGCCCCACATGGCTGTTGGGAGGGACAGCCCGAGCGTGGGAGGCAGGGTTTATACCAAAGTCGGTTCATCAGTCACCAGGGCCTGTGCTGTGATTCCAAACTGCAGACTGACATCACGAGATCTGAGATCATAAGCAGAAGGGGACGTGGGTCAAAAGGACCTTAGTTGGGCACGAGTTAAAGAATGGTTACCAACATCTGGACAATCACTTCTAACATCACTGTTAACGTGGGACCTTGTCTAAGAAAAGTAGGAATCAAAAAGAGAACGGTTTTTCATTATATAGGAATTGCCATTTTGTGTTGCCAAGCACGCTATGCTAAGCGACTGTTGGTGGGTCAGAGGCGGGTGTTCCCACGGGAGGAGCTTTTCCTCCGTGACGTGGATCTCAGGGTGCAGCCGAGTCTGTCTGGTCATTGCCGGTGAAGCCTGGCCTGGACCCTCAGAGTGGTCTGTGAGCCAGCAGGATGCGCCTCCTGGGAGGCTGTTAGAAGTTCAGGTCCCACCCCAGAGCTGACGGGTTTGAATCTGCAGTTTAATAGACCCGGGGGTGAGTCACGTGCCCATTAAAGTTAGAGAAGCCCTGCTCTGCTCCTCGTTGTCCTGGGGCTCCTGGGGACGGTGGGCTCAGGACTGTGTACTGCAGACCAACAACTCAGTACCTGCAACTTACACAGAGCTTTCACACAGAGGCCGGCCTGAGGGCCACGCGAGCTGAGTGGGGATCTGAGCAGAAGCAGAAACCACCACGACAGAGGGACCCGCATCGTCTCTGGCAAGAAGAGCGTTGCTTCTCACTGCCCAGTGGACTCAGCCGGCGAGCTCCCTGGGGAATGCAGCAGCTGGGTGGCGGCGACGCCCACCTGCACGGAACTGGAGACAGCCCGAGAAGCAGGCAGGGCCTGGGGCTGCGGGCCGACCATGGAGGAGCAAAGGCAGGACAGCACCAGCACCCTGAGGTCCACCCAGGTCGCTATGCACATGACCCTTAACCTCACGGCACCCCGAGAGGCAACTGCTGCTATGCTGTTCCCGAGGACTCGGAAGGCAGTCTCCCCGAGATCCCTCACCCAGCAGCAAAGTCGGAATTTGAACCTAGTGCCGACACGTTTCAAAGCCCAGTGTGCCAACCCCTCCTATTATTCCCCACCAGCTTATTACCTGTGTGGGTTCCAGTGTGGTCCTGGGCATTTTGGGCCGTCGGGTTCCAGTGCAAAGCAATGTCTCAGCTCACCGTCCCCGTCACATGGAGGAGAGGCTCGGTGTCCTTGCAAGCTCAGGAGAGCCGCTCCCTCACACAAGTGCCTTGAAGGACTAGAACTATGTGGTGAGCCTGGCCTGCACCTTTTCTTCAAGGAGTGAAAAGAAATCTGAAATGTTAGCAAAAAGATCAAATGATAGTGTGTAAGAAGGTTCAGAAACCTAGTGTAGCTGGCGGGATTTGGGAGGGGCCTTGGAAGAAAGAGGAGGGGTCCTTAGCTGGTCTGTGAGTGAGCACAGGTGGGAACGAGCCTGGCAGTACAGGAGGACTCCCCACGGCGCACTTCTGCGGAAGCAAGGAACCCAGGCTCCGGGCACAAGGGCAGGCCAGTGTCTGCCGACCCGCAGTGACTGCAGAGGGCTTGCCAAGGGCAGGGGGACTCCAGGACAATCGGATGGAGAAACGCAGCCAACCAGTGGGGCCGGAAGCAGTCCTAGTGAGTCAGGGAGGTAACTGTGTCCACTCTCAGGAAGCGAGTAGACCCAGGTTGGCCTCCTCGCTCCAGTCTGGGAGGGTCCTAGGGGCCACAGTCAGTGGACCTGGGTGATCAGCCTCCTCCCTCCACACCCTGGATGGAGATCCTAGGGGTCACAGTGGACCTGGGTGACCAGCCTCCTCCCTCCACACCCTGGGTGGAGATCCTAGGGGTCACA
>JAJEJO010059165.1:1072-11492 GCA_020662805.1 Glaucomys volans | reverse complement strand
GCCAAAGCAATCCTCAGCAAGAAAAGTGAAGCAGGAGGCATCACAATGCCAGTCTTTGAATAATACTACAGAGCTATAGTAACAAAATGGCATGGTATCGGCACCCAAACAGACATGAAGACCAATGGTACAGAATAGAAGACATGGAGACAAGCCTCCATGTATACTAGACAAGGGCCCCATAAACAGACATTGGAGAAAAGACAGCCTCTGTAACCAATAGTACTGGGAAAACTGGAAATCCATACGTATCAAAATGAAATTAATCTCCTACCTCTCACCCTGCACAAAACTCAACTCAAAGTGGACCAAGGACCTAGGCATTAAGCCAGAGAGCTGGTGCCTACTAGAAGAAAATGTAGGCCCAAATCTCCATCATGTCAATTTAGGAACCAAGTTCCTTCCTAAGACTCCTAAAGTGCAAAAAGTAGAATCAAGAATCAATACATGGGATGGACTCAAACTAAAAAGCTTCTTAACAACAAAGGAAACAATCAAGAACATGAAGAGAGAGCCTACAGAATGGGAGAATGTTTGCCACCTGCACATCAGATAGAGCATTAATCAGCAGGATACATAAAGAACTCAAAAAATTTAACACCAAAAAACAAATAACCCAGTCAATAAATGGGCAAAGGAACTGAACAGACACTTCACAGAAGATAACAGTCAACAAATAAATGAAAAAATGTTCAACATCACTAGCAATTAGAGAAATGCAAGTCAAAACGAAGATTTCACCTCACTCCAGTCAGAATGGCAATTATCAATAATATAAATAACAATAAGTGTTGGTGAGGATGTGGGGGAGAAGGTACACTCATACATCGCTGTGGGACTGCAGATTGATTCAACCACTCTGGAAAGCAGTATGGAGATTCCTCAGAAAACTTGGAATGGAACCACTATTTGACCCAGCTGTCCCACTCCTCAGTTTATACCCAAAGGACATTAAATCAACATACTACAGTGACACAGCCACATCAATGTTTTCAGTAGATCAATTCACAATAGCTAAACTATGGAACCAACCTAGGTGCCCTTCAACAGATGAATGGAGAAAGAAAATGCAGTATATATACACAATGGAATATTACTCAGCCATACAGAAGAAAAAAATTATGGCATTTGCCAGTAAAAGGATGGAACTGGAGAACATCATGCTAAGTGAAATAAGCCAATCCCCAAAAAACAAAGGTTAAATGTTCTGTCTAATAGGCGGATGCTAACACACAATAAGGGGTTGATGGAAGTTCATTGGATTAGACAAAGGGGAATGAAGGAAAGGGAGGGTGATGGGAATGAATTCAGACATTATCCCAAACTACGATTTCCTATGCTCATATATGAATACATGGCCAGGTAAGTCCACATCATTTACAATCACGGAATGGGAAATTGTACTCCACGTATGTACTATATGTCAAAATACACTCTACTGTCATGTGTAACTAAAAAGAACAAATAAAAAATGTAAAAAGAAAGTACATGCTGATGAATTTTATTTCATTTAATTTTAGAGTAACAAATATGTGTGCAGTTGTGAGACACAGATCTATTATACTCTTCACCCATTTTCACAGTGGCAACATCCCGGAAAACTAAAGTACATTATCACAATCAAGAAATGCATTATTAAACTAGGGACCTTTTGCATTCATTTTGGGTGTTTGTATTTAGTTCCGTATGTTTTGTTAATGGAGAAACTAAAGACACCAAAGTTTGGATTTTTGAAAATTACATTTGTGCAACCAAGATACACAACAGTTCCATTGCAAAGGTGCCCAAGCTGCCCTCTAGTAGTCACGGATGTCCTCCTTTCTCTCACCCTCACTAGTACCTAGCAGCTACTGAGTTACTCTTCTACATGACATGCTATTTCATGTATGTTACTTAAGTGGAATCATATATTCATTCTGAGAATGGCATACTTCACTGAGCATAATTCCATGAAGTCCATACAAATGTTTGTGTGTATCAATAGTATTCAATGGGACAGAGGAACCAGAATATATAGAAATGTAAACTCACAAGTGATCTTATATATAGCAAACTCAATGGACTCACTGACTAATTCTGAGTTTTTAGGATTATTTTTCTATATACAGTATGATGTTATCTGCATAGAGTCTTTTAAATTCCTTTTTAAAACCAATGTATAACATTTATTTCTTTTTCTTGGCTTATTACAATGGCTGAATTGGCAGTACTATTTAAAATAAAGAGGACAGATAATTGCCAGTCTCAGGGGACAACATTCAGTCATTCACCATTAAGTATGATTCTGTCTGTAGATTTCTTTTGTAGATGTTCTGTATCAAGCTGAGAAAGCTCTCCTCTATTCCTGGTTTGCTGAGAATATTTATCCTGAATACACTTTCAAAGTTCATCAATTGACTTTTTTACATCAAATAATATGATGATAAATTTTTCTTCTCTATCTTGTTGATATGTTGAATTACATTAATCAGTTTTTCAATGTTGAACCTGCCTTGGACACCAAGAATAAACTATGCTTAGTAATAATGGTGCATAATTGCCATTATTCATTGAGGGATTCAACTTACTGATACACTGTTGAGGATTGAGGATCCTGATGTCTAAATTCATATACTATATTGATATGTTGCAGATCTACTGTTTTTAATCTGGCTTGGGGATCTTAATACTAGGTCCATGGATGAATTGGGGAGGGCTCCATTCTGTTTATAGAAGAGGTAGTAGGAATTTGTTATTGGATATGCAAGGCTGTGAAGGAATAGCAGACATAGGATTGAATTTTTATTTTTCTTATTTCATAGACTTAACAATGAGTTTATTCAGAAAATAGTAACAATTAGGCACATGCACACACAAGTGCATGTAATTGAATACATTGCTGTTAATATATTGAACATACTGCTCTGTTTTTAATTACATATGTGTATGGTGTATACACGTGTTTACACACTCACCTTATCACATGTTAAATCTAAACACATATGGACTAGAAGTAAAGGAGATATACCACACTAAAACTGAATTTTAAAAGTGAAAGTTTCTGTATTAATTTCAAAAAGAGCAGATTTCTAGTAGAGTTGGAGACTCAATCTCTCTCTCTCTCTCTCTCTCAAATGGACAAATCCAACATGTAGATAATCCATAAGGGTATAGTTCAATTGTAATACTACAGAAATTATGCAATGTTCATTCTCAGACCACAATGAAATTAAATGAGAAATCAGGAAGAGAAAGATAGCAGGAAAATCCCAAACTACAATTAATGTACCCTTCCATAAATCAAGGGTCAAAGAAGAAATCTCAAGATAGATTTTTAAATATTTTTAACTCAGTGAAAATGCAACCTATCAAAATTTGTGGGTTGTAGTGAAAGTATTGCTTGGAGGGAAACCCAAACCATTTTAATGAACTTGTTGGAACATAGAAATGATCACAGATCGACCCTCTATGTTTCCACCTTAGGAAGGAGAGGAAGAAGAGCAAATTAATCCAAAGTGGAAAAGAGGAAATACTTTTAAATAGAATACACAAATAAAATTCAAAATAGGCACTTAATAGAGAAATCAAGGACACCAAAACCTGGTTCTGTGAACAGATTGATAAAATTGATGACCCTCTGGATACCTGAGGAGAAAAGCCTAGGAAGAGAGGAGAACAAATTATGATGCCGGAAATGAAGGCCGAGGCCTCGCCATATGCCCTGTGGAAATTCACAGGCAGGTGAAGGACCATGTGAGCGAGTCAAGATGTTGGCCACCCAGGTGAAACAGACCAAGTCCGTGAAACACAGAAGAGATGCAGATGATCTTAACAGACTCTAATCTATTCAAGCAATGGAATCAATAACCTATGACTTTCCAAAACAGAAAACTCAGGCTCAGATGGGTTCACAGGTGAATTCTACCAAAAATGGGAGCAAGAGATTGTGCCAATTCTCTACAACCTCTCAGAAGATAAAAGCAGACAGAATACTCCTAACCTATTCTATGAAACCAGCACACATTGCAAGAAAAAAAAGACATACTGATACCTCTCGTTAAAAAAAAAACCCACAAAGATTCTCAGCAAAATATTACCAAATCAAATCCAATAATGCATAAAAAGAGTTATGTGACATGACCAAGTGGGATTTATCTCATGATTCAAGGCTGGTGAAACATTCAAAAAGCAATTAATATGATGTGTCACCTGTACACTCTAAGAGAAAAATCACATGATCATATGAATGTGTGCAGAAAAAGCATTTGACAAAATACAACACTGATCCATGACAAAAAGAAAACTCTCAGTAAACTAAGAAAAGAAAAAATCTTTCTTAATAAAAAATTCCTAGCAAAAAAAAATTTGACAGCATCATAGTTTAATAGTGAAACATGCCCATAATCCCAGTAACTCGGGAGACTGATGCAGGAGGATCACAAGTTTGAGGGCAGCCTGGACAACTTAGCAAGACCCTGTCTTAAAAGAAAAATTAAAAAGGACTGTGGATGTGGCTCAGTGGTAGAGCAGCTCTGGGTTCAGTCCCCAGCCCCACCCCCAAAAATACAGAGAAACTAGAAGCTTCCTCAAAAATATTAGGAAAAGGGCAAGGATGTCTCCTTTCACCACTGCCTGTCTGCACCATACTGGAAGTCCTAGCCCATGCAATAAGACGTGAAAGGGAATATAAGGTAGACATTTTTTTATGCAGTGCTGGGGTTTGAACCCAGGGCCTTGTGCTTGTGAGGCAGGCACTCTACCAACTGAGCTACGTCCCCAGCCCAGTATACATTTTTTGATTTAAAGAATTCTTTGTTCCAGAAGACATGATCATTGTGTAGAAAACTCAAATTTTGACTCCCGATCTCTGGAAAGAGACTGTGTTCCTGAAGTCTCCCAGTCGGGAATCCACTGACCGTCTTGTGAAAACCCATGTGAGTCTCTGTGTGGAGGACCCAGGCTCCAGCTGTGGGTGCAGCCGAGTGTATTCATAGGGAAAAGAAGAGAATGAAACCTGTTAAAAAATAAATAAAATAAAAAAGGAAACTCATCAAACTGATAAGCTAATAAGCAGCTGTAACAAAGGTGCAGGATGTGTGTTAACACACCAGTGCTGGCCACTCCACACGCGCCAACAATCAGCAAGTACACTTTGAAATTAAAATCACGATGCGATGAAACATTCAGGTGTGAGTCCAACGAAATGCGTATAACATCCATTTGAGGAACATGTTGTCCAAAGAAATCAAAGAGTAACTAAATAAATGGAGAGAGAATGCATGTTCATGGTGGCAAGACATGGCCTGATGTCACTTCTCTCCAACTCAACCTACGGTTCCACTACGGTCCCAGTCAAATCCCTGTGTGCTGTCTTGTGGATGCAGCAGTCTGGATCTGGAATGTCCCCAAACGCCATGTGGTAGCCCTTGGTCCTCAGGTCATGACCCTGCTCAGAGCAGCATGGAAAACAAACTGCAAGCCTGAGGTCCCAGCCTGACCTGTGGGATCAAGGGGAGCATGCAGTCTTAAAACGTCTCCCTCGACAGTCAAGAGCTTGTGCAGCCATAGAAAATGTCCAGGAGTCTCAGAATCCCAAGCCAGGCTGACCAGGGGGAGGTCTGCCTCTCTATGGCCAGTCAGTGAGGACTGGAGGGGGGGCCTGCTTCTGGAAACGTGAAGGACCAGTGCAAGACCCAAACACATGACGACACCCACCAAGAACGGCACCACGGAGACAGGCACACCCAGAAACACGAGGCCCAGACTGCCTGGTGAAGAACTGAACACCGTCGTTCTCAAGGAGCCTCTGGGCCGTCGGTGAACACAGATGGAACACTGAGCATAATCCAGAGGAAAACTCCTGGGCAAAATCAAAAGTTTGACGAAGAGCCAGAAACCATCCAGAACAAAATCAGATGGACCCTGTAGCTGAAGAAGACGACGAACAGGAAAAATGCAATCTGGTCTCTTGGTGGAGAGCAGACAGGGTCAAGCAGAAGGAGGACATGCAAACCCGAAGACAGGTGACCTTGAAGTGGCACACTCGGAGGGTCAAATGAAAAGAGAACGAAGGGCAATGAAGAAGGAGCAGCAGGGTGAGCTGAGGGCAGGGAGAGGAACACTGCGTGGCTTTGGAACATGCCGGAAGTAGAGCAGCAGAGAAGGGGCAGGAAGCTGCTCCAGGCCACCTGGCATTGGCCCAATCGTGCTCCCCTCTGAGCCTGGGTGACGAGCCACCCCACGGTGGCAGCCTGCTGACAACCCCTAAGCAACCCGGGTCTGGTGTCCCTTGACAAAGGAGCCAGAAACACACAAGGGAGAAAAGACAGCCACTTCAACAAATGGTGCTGGGAAAACTGGAAATCCATATGCAGCAAAATGAAACTAAACCCATATCTCTCACCCTGTACAAAACTCAACTCAAAGTGGATCAAGGACCTAGGAATTAGACCAGAGACTCTGCACATAACAGAAGAGAAAATAGGTCCAAATCTCCATCATGTTGGCCTAGGACCAGATTTCCTTAACATGACTCCCAAAGTGCAAGAAATAAAAGCAGAAACCAATGATTGGGATAGAGTCAAACTAAAAAGCTTTTTCTCAGCAAAGGAAACAATCAGCAATACTAACTTTCAATGTAAATTAACTGGAATCAGCGCAGAAGCCTGGAGTAGCTGAACGGATGCAGGCAGGTGCCGTCAGAGGAGGCACTGTGGCTTCAAGGAGCCCGGGGCTGAAGGTGCCGGGCGCAGCGTGCACTCCCTGCCTGGGAACCTGGGAGAGGGCTGAGACCTGGAGACACGGCCTCCTGTGCAGAACTGCAATGGGACTCAGAGGTCCCTATATGGTGACAGAGGGCTGAGTCACCGAGAGGGCATGCGACTGTGTGTCCCCAACATCAGGCCCCCAGGTGTAAGACCTGCATCACAAATCAGGAGGCAGAAGTAGAGAGCAACGTAAGAGTGGTAGTGGACTCAAATGCCCTCTTCCTTCTACCAGGTCCCCCAGAGAGAAATTAAAGGGAGCCTTGGCCTTGAACTGCACTTATGAGCAAGTGAACCTAAGCCACACACATGATTCCCTCCATCGACACCAGAACACAGTCTCTCAAACGTGGAGATCAACCAATATCCTTTTGAGTGTCCATTGGATTAAAAAATCAAAAGAGATTTTTAAAAATACTTTTAGACAAACACAGATGGAAACCCAATGTACGTAAAATCTGTGGAATGCAACAATGGAAGTTCTAAGGGGAGCTCACAGCAACGAAAACTCTCAACACACAGCTCACTTGGCACCACGGAGAACAATGGCAGCCACATGAAGCCTGAAGCCAGAGGGAGGCAGGAAGCGGCAATGATGGGAGCAGAGCAGACCCAAGTGAAGAAACAATGGAAAGATCAACAAAACTAGGAGTTGGTTTTCAGAAGAAAAATAAAAAAGACAAAACTTCACTGAGACTGAAAAAAGTGAATGCTCAAACAATTTAAAAACAGAAAGAGTTTCAGTTTTTAAGAGTTGAAGCATTTCAACTAATAAACAAACAAGGAGGGTGACGAGATCTGTGTGATCTTTAGACTGGAACGCACTTGGACCACACCTGAACCAGAGTGTGTGACACATAGAGAGCTAGTACACAGAGGGCGAAGGGCCCTGAGGGACAGCAGGAATGAGCCAGAGCTCAGAGAAGATCCCTTACTGAGGCACAGAGAATAACAAGGCCAGAGGCGGGCAGGTTCCAACCCTCGTCGCCCGGGACAGTGACAACAGATCATATATGGAAATTTGGCACTAATGTCCTTTGATGGAGACAAGTTACAACCGCAGTGTCTTAGTCAGCCTGAACACCTCCAGAGCTCCACATGAGCTGGTGGGGCTGCACTGGCCAGGGCGGAAAGAGAGCTTACCAGCCAAAGACACCAGGTGTCCCCAGAAAACGATCCCAGAAACAGGAATGCGGAAGGCCAACAGATGTATGAGAAGACGCCCCCCTCACTGGGGTGCAGATGAGCTCACTGAAGTGGACACTGCTGGCCCATCAGGTGTGCGTGAGTGAGGAAGAGAACAGCAACTCCTGGGGAACGACACCCATGGCCCCATGTGTCGTGTGCCGGTGGCAGAGCGTACCCATAGTTGTGGGGGCAGAAATGGAAGACAGTTATGGAGCTCCTGATGACCTCACAGCCCATGCTGCTACTGTGGAATCCAGCCACCAGGAACCCCGGCAGAGGCACAGTGCATACACTGAGCACAGCCCAGGCCACATGGGGAGGAACACGTGGGACAGTGGTGGACGCGAGAAGCATACCCACAGGAGAGCTGCAGGGGGCACTCCAGCCACACCCTGGCAGAGGCACCCACCATCCATTGCCAAGTCAAAGTTCCGAAGGCAGTGTTAGGGTTTCAATATGAGGTGTCCCCCTGAATCTCATGTGTGAGATGGTGCAAAAACGTTTAGAGGTGAAATGATTGGTTTCTGAGAGCCTTAACCTAATGAGTGAGTTAATAATCTGATAAGGATTAGCTGAGTGGTGACTATAGGCAGGTAGAGTGTGGCTGGAAGAGGTGGGTCACTAGGGGTGAGCCTTTGGGTATGTAGTTTGTGAGCCAACTTTACTCTCTCTCCTCTCCTTCCTGGTGCCACGTTCTCATTGCGATCCTCCCCATGCCTTTCCATGCCCGTGCTCTGCCTCCCCTCTGGTCTGAGCAACAGAGTTGGGCATCTGTGAACTGAGACCTCCGGAACTATGAGTTCCCAAGTAAACTTTCCCTCCTCTAATATTCTTGTCAGGTCTTTTGGTCACAGCAGTGGAAAAACTGACTAAAACAGAATTGGTACTGAGAAGTGGAGTTGCTGTGACTTAACCATTTAGTTCAGAAGCTTTTGGAGCTTTTTGGAACTTATGGGAGGAATTCTGAAAAGGTTAGAGATGCACACAGGAGAAGTTTTAGATTTCTGTAAGAGGAGTTTAATGAGTGATTCTGGTCAGAGTTCAGAAAACTGGAAAGCTGATAGGGCTATGGACAATAGAGCCTGGGCTCAGGAGGTTCCAGACGACTCTTTTGGAAATTGGGCTGGAGGCCATTCACGTTCGCTCTGGTTTAGAAGTGGTCTGCATTTTGCTCATGTCCTGAGACTTTCTGTGAGACGGAATTTCAAGGTGATGGACTTCTTAACCTGGTGGGGGAGATTTCTAGGCAGCATAGCCTTGAGGCAGTGATATGGACATTGCCCACAGCTTTTGACCCCGTTTATCATGATGATTAGGAGCAGAAAGCAAAAGAGGAAGTTTTGAAAAACTTCCAGTTTGGCCAGAGAAAGGCCAGTAAAACTGGGACTAAGGCGGTGTGGCTGTTAAAGACACCATTGCCACTGAAGAGACACGCTAAGTACCTCACAGAGACGACAGGAAGATGGCCCAGGGCTTCTCAGTTTTTGTCAAGACCACACCCATCCCAGGTTCAAGGGAGTAAAAGTAGAAATGCCTTTGAGAAGAGACCAGGGGGGCACCCTGCTTGCACAGGGCCTAGGGGTTTTCACCGTGCTCAGCCCCCCGGGCACTCAGAGACTGCGTCTGTGGTCCCTCGGGCTTGGCTACGACTCCAGATGGCAGAGACCTTGGCGTCAAGCACGTGGTGCCGGCTTTGCAGGATTGCAGGGTGCTGGAGTTAGGGGGTCATGGAGGTTCCACCAAGGTTTCAAAGAAGGCGTGAGAGGTCAGGAAGAGTGCTCCAGGGTGGAGTCCCTGTGTGCTGCCCTTTAAAAGATGAGGTGCAAGGAGGTGCAAGGAGGAAGTCAGAGCTGCAGCGGAGACCCCCACGAGTAGGAAACGCCAGTAACATGGAATGTCTGCTCAGGAGAGCTGAGGAATGGAGCAGACAAGCCACCAGAAGGGCCACGGGGGCTGCGCCCAGCAAGGCCACGGGGGCGGAGTCCACCAGCCTTTGGAGAGAACCCCACGATGCCTTGTGCTCCAGATGCCGATGTGGAGCTGAGGACTTGTCTGCCCTGCTGGAGTCTGGCCTTGCTTT
Organism: Glaucomys volans; assembly: GCA_020662805.1. Classification (NCBI taxonomy): domain Eukaryota; kingdom Metazoa; phylum Chordata; class Mammalia; order Rodentia; family Sciuridae; genus Glaucomys; species Glaucomys volans. Next base: position 1,481 of record JAJEJO010059165.1, on the reverse strand, counting down.
GGTCCCATCCCTTCTTTCTGTGCCCCTATTTCTTCACATGGAAATGATTACTCTGGGCCTCGACATGTAGATGTAGGTAACTTGTTTTTGATTTCTGCAGGGCTCGCAGTGACGCTCTACCTTGAGTCTCAGGGGAGACTTTGAATGCTGACTTTTGGGAATTAGTGGAATTGTTAAGACTATGGGGAGTCTTGAAAATGGACTAAATATATCTTGCATGAAGTTTTGGGGACCAAGGGGGGAATGTTATGGTTTCAATATTAGTTGTACCCCAAAAGCTCATGTGTGAGACAGTACAAGAAAGTTTAGAGGTGATATGATTGGGTTATGAGAGCCTTGACCTAATCAAAGAGTTAATCTGATAGGGATTAACTCTCTTTCTCTCTCTGTCTCTCTCTCCCCCCCCCCT
>JAJEJO010059120.1:0-10070 GCA_020662805.1 Glaucomys volans | reverse complement strand
AAAAAAAAAAAAAAAAAAGGTGTCCAGGGTTCTTGCTCTTGCCACGAATGCTCAAACCCGCAAGGTCTGATCCGGAAATACGGCCTTAACATGTGCGGGCAATGTTTCTGTCAGTATGTGATATAGGCTTCATTAAGTTGGACTAAGTGATCTTCCTTGAATGGACTGCCCAAGACAGCCACCCAATGAAAGAAGTTCTTTGTACATAAAATTCCAAAAAACAAAAACATAATGAGCCAGGCATGGTGGCACTCACCTCTAATCCCAGTGGGAGGAGCTCAAGTTAAAAGCTAGCGTCGACAACTGAGCATGGCCCAAAGCAATTTAGCAAGACCCTCTCTCAAAACAGGGCTGGAGATATAGCTCAGTGGTGAAGCACCCCTGGGATCAAACCTTGGAACCAAAAAAAAAAATCATCCTTTTTTGGCAAGGATATTAAGAAATACACTCTCCTATTTTGTTGTTGGACTGTTAATTAGTATGCATATTTGGAAGACAATGCAAAATTTTAGAAGTACATATGCCTATGTTGTTCCATTTTTGTGATACTGGGAGTTGACTCCAATAGCATTCTACCTCTGAGCCAGACCTTTTTAATTTATTCATTATTTTGTTGTTGGTACTTTGAGTTGAACCCAGGAGCAATCTTCACTGAGCTATATTTCCAGCCCTCTTTATTTTTTGAGACAGGGTGTTACTACCAAGGCTGGCATTAAACCTGTGCTCCTCCTGTCTCAGTATACCTGGGATTACAGATGTGTGCAACACCATACTCAGCTCATTCATTTATTTACTGTACTGGGAAGTGACACAGGGCCCCATGTATGCTAGGCAACAATTCTACTAGTGAGTCAAATCCTCAGCGATATTTTGAGACAGGACCTAACTAAATTGCTGAGGCTAGCTTTAAATTTGTGATCTTGCTGCCTCAGCCTCTTGAGTAACTGGGATTACAGTCATACACCTTAGCACCTGGGTCATACCCCCATTTTTTAAGTAAGAAAAAACCCAACTCCAATAGGCTTGAACAATAAACAGTATTTATTGGCTCACAATTACAAGTTCCTGATGAGCAGTCTTTGTGATTGGTTTGATTCCATAGATAACAATATCATCAAGGACCATATTTCCTTACTGTCAATTTAGCCTTCCAAAGTATGAGCTTCAATCCTAAATTTGACTCCCTTCTTGACAGTGAAAGGGCTGCAGCATTTGAAGGCTTCATATTAGTCAGACCACACTGTTTGAAAGAAGAGAGAAAGGTGGCTTCCAGTATGTCTCCCAGAATAAAAAACAAAAAAACTTCTTTCCCAAATCCTTCAGCAAATATCTTCAAACATTTCATTGATTTGTATTGGGTCACTGCTTCATTCTTAAATAATCTCCTTGACCAAACAGTAGTACACATTGATTATCTAAGCCTAGGTTGCCTGACCCAATCACGGCAGAAAAGGAATAGACTTACCTTGATTGGGTTATACCCAAGATGCTCCCTTCTAGAAATCAATACTTTGTCCTCACCCCCAATATTGTGACTGCTGAACAAAGGGGAATATATAGAATGGACATTGGGAAGGGAATCACATCAGCTACAATATATGTTGATCAAGCCAACATACTTCTGGGAATTCATTACAGCACTTCTAGTAGTTGTATACAAATAAGTATGTTCAAGGAAAGTCTGAAGTGTGTATAATAGGAAATTTTAAACAACTGAAATACTTAGGACTGGTTAAATAAATTATGACATCTCCATAAAAAAACAAGGTAGCTATATATATATTTTCCTGTGGGTATATTGATAGCTTACAGTGTGTGTGTGTGTGTGTGTGTGTGTGTGCGCGCGCGCGTGTGTGTGTGTATGATGCTGGGGATTGAACCCAGGACCTTATGTATGCAAGGCAAGCACTCTACAAACTGGGCTATATCCCCAAGCCTTATGACTTACAATCTCGAACCTATATTATATAGAAGAATTAGAGTAAATAATATATGTTACCATTTCTGAATAAGAGGTGGGAAAAGATGGATATTTATATATATTTTTTTAATTTTTTTCAGTAGATGGACACAATACCTTTATTTTATTCATTTATTGGATGTTTTTAAATATGGTGCTCAGGATCAAACCCAGTGTCTCACATGTGCTAGGGAAGTGCTCTACCACCAAGCTACAACCCCAGATGAATATATATTTTTAAGTAAAAAAGGGAAACTCCTGTTTTCATCAATAAACCCAACCAGATAAGACACAGGTATAGGAACACAAGCACAAATACCCCAATCACACTGATTCATATTTCCATATGCATGATTTGCATGGACTATCTTAAAGATACAGAAGTGGCAACAGCAGTTGTCACTGGAAAGGGAACAAGGGGAACTAGGGAATATATAGCTTCCATTGTGTATACTTGGGTATTGCTTGAAATATATAACCATGTGCATGTACTTATGTTTAAAAATTAAAAAATTAAATTATAGGTTTCCAATTTTTGTGTGTCAGATTATCAAAGATAAAAGTACTTACTAACAGTTGGTAAAGCTGGGCATGGTGGCACATGCCTGTTATCCCAGCAGCTTGGGAGGCTGAGGAAAGAGGATTCCAAGTTCAAAGCCAACCTCATCAATTTACCAAGGCCCTCAGCAATACAGGGAGACTCTGTCTTAAAACAACTGGGGATATGGCTCAATGGTTAACTGCCCCCTGGGTTCAATCCCTTGTAACAACAAAAAAGCTGTCAAGGACAATGAGAAACAAGCCCACACGTATATTGTTAGTGGATGTGTAAATTAATAGACCTTCTTTTTTTGGTACTGGGGATTGAAACCAGGGGAGCATAACCACTGAGTCACATCCCCAGCCTTTTTAAAAAAATATTTTATTTAGAGACAGGGTCTCCTTAAGTTGCTTAGGCCTCAATAAATTGCTAAAGCTGGGTTTGAACTCATGATCCTCCTGCTTCAGCCTCCCAAGCAACTGGGATTACAGGTGTGCACCACCATGCCTGGTTTCATACACCATTTTTAAAAATATTTTTTAGATGTTGATAGACCTTTATTTTACTCATTTATTTATATGTGGTGCTGAGAATTGAAAACCCAGTGCCTCACATGCTAGCCAAGCGCTCTAACACTGAGTCACAACTTCAGCCCCTTAATACACCTTCTTTAGAAGGTAATGTGGTACTGTTAAAACTAGCTGGAGAGATCCAAGATGGTAGAATAGAGGGAGGCTGCATTCCTTGTCACTCTGTTAACTCAGAGACTCAAGGAGAGGAAATACTGTTTCTCTGGAAGGGAGTCATCACAGCCCACTGCCCACTGATCCCCTGCTCTTTACCTCATTCGCTGCCACATTCAGCTGCCCTCTGCTTACATATCGCCTGCCTTTTGAGTGCAGTTCACTCACTGACTACCACCTATCAACTGCCATTTCCCACCTCTTGCCTGCCCATTGTCCACAATCCACCCACCAACTGTCCTCTAGTAGCCTGCAGATGGCCCACAGACTACCAGCGGATCCCCTGCTGCCCACTGTTGCCAGGAAGTCCACTGTCACAATACCCACAGGTTTGGTTACACATGGCTGCTGCGATTTTGGGACAACAGCCAGGGTCTGCAGGTTTGCAGCCATCTTGGCTCATGGTCACCTTGGTCTGGGAACTCAGGCTAGGGCCTGGAGATATACTCGGGTACCTGCAGGTCTCATTGCACCTGAGGACTTTCTGCTCAGTGTGGTAGTAGCTTACATTTGGCTGCCTCTTTGCAGGGTTGCTTGTTTGTGTGAGAGCATCCCTGGTAGTCTCTGTGCAAGTTGAAAGAGCATTGACATCTTGGGGCTGCAGCAAGACAGGGCCTGGGGAAGCTGAAGCCCGGGCCCATCAGATTGTAGCTGGGTTTACGTGGGCCAGTCTGGATCTGGCAAGCCTGTGGAAAGCTGGAGACAAGGGGCAGTTCCCTGGGTGGGAGCAGAGAGAGGTTGAAGAAACTGGAGAAAACTGGGCTCTCTCCAGCTCAGTGAGCCCTGAAGTGTGCAGAGACAAAATAGGCTGGCTACAATGGCTGGGAAGACTGTAAGAGGGTGTTGAAGGCATCCTGCTATTGGCTCACCCACCCGACCAGTCTGGCTGGACTGGATGGGAGCTAACAACAAGCTTAAGACAACCCCATCTATTGGTGGAGAAGGGAAGTTAAGAAAATTTTGAAAGCCAACGGAAGCAATCAATTTTGCATTGAGACTGTCCTCCTTTTTTTCATCTTTTTTAACCTTCTCTATCACACCTCTACCATCTTTGAATCCAAATATTTTTTTTCTTTTTTTTTTTGGTACTAGGGATTGAACCCAGGGGCACTCCACCACTGAGCCACATTCCTAGCCCTATCGTGTATTTTATTTAGAGACAGGGTCTCACTGAGTTGGTTAGGGCCTCGCTCAGTTGCTGAGGCTGGCATTGAACTCGTGATCCTCCTGCCTCAGCCGCTCAAGTGTTGGGATTACAGTTTTGCACCACCGTGCCCAGCTCTCCAAATATTTTTCATGTATCAATTTATTGAGGGCTGGGGATATAGCTCAGTTTGTAGAGTGCTTGCCTTGCAAGCACAAGGGCCCTGGGTTTGATCCCCAACATCGCAAAAAAAAAAAAAAAATTATTGAGGAATGGGATGTCTGAATAGTATGTGACAGTTTTGTTGTGTATTCTTCTATTTTTACTTTCTTAAAAAAATCTGTACAGGGCTGGTGATGTGGCTCAGTGGTAGTATGCTTGCCTAACATGCCTGAGGCCCTAGTGTGAACCTCTAACCACATAAAAATAAAATAAAGGTATTGTGTCACCTACAACTAAAATACATGTTTAAAAACATCTGTACATATTTTTTCTCTCACCTACCTTTCTCCCTGGATTCTCTTTCTCACTTTTCTCATACTAACAGCCAATCTCTATTAACTCCTCCCTTGCTCTTACTATAAATTTTTACCTCTATCTTCTCTCCTTCTCCCTCATAAACATCACATCTTATGTAACTACTTCTGTTCCCGCATGGTCCATCATTTGATATAATAAACACTTTTAGAACTTACTGTTTATATTATAGACAATAACGGAACACTTCATTTCTGTCTATTGTGACAAAACTGTAAACACCTTAATAGGAGCCACTTGGTTCAAAGTGGAATATCGTTTGCATTGGGTGCTATTAATATTGGTCTCCCCCTTAAAGGTGAGGTGCTGGAAGTCTTCAGGGACACTAAAAGACTACAGGGGAGAATCTATACTGCCTCAGCTCCATACTGCTAGATGAGAAGACCCACAAACAACATGAAAAAACAAAGGAACAAAGGGCCTCAACACAACACAATAATACTGGGTGACCTTAACATACCTCTCTCACCACTGGATAGATCTTCCGAACAAAAATTAAACAAAGGAAATATAGAATTAAATAATAAAATCAATGATTTAGACTTAATGGACATATATAGAGTATTTCATCCATCATCATGTAAATACACTTTCTACTCAACAGAACACGGATGGAGCCTTCTCTAAAATACACCAAATTTTATACTACAAATTTTCAGTAAATACAAAAGAATAGAGGGCTGGGGATATAGCTCAGTTGGTAGAGTGCCTGCCTTGCAAGCACAAGGCCTTGGGTTCAATCCCCAGCACCACAAAAAAAAAAAAAGAAAGAAATATTACCCTGCATTCTATCAGATCATAACGGAATAAAACTAGAAATAAATGATAAAATTTAAAAAAGGCTACTCAAACACATGGAGACTAAATAGCAGGCTATTAAACAATGAATGGACAAAGGAACAAATCAAGGAGGAAAAAAGTACTTAGAGGTAAATGAGAAAACTGATACAACATATCAAAATCTCTGGGACACAATGAAGGCAGTGCTAAGAGGAAAGTTCACTGCACTGAGCTCATACATTAAAAGAATAAAAAGTCAACAAATAAATGACCTAACATTACATCTCAAAGCCCTAGATAAAGAAGAACAAATCCACACCAAAAGCAGCAGGAGATAGGACATAATTAAAATCAGAGTTGAAATCAATTAAATTGGAACAAAACAATTCAAAAAATTGACAAAACAGTTGGTTCTTTGAAAAAATAAAATTAAACACTTAGCCACACTAACAAAGAGAAAGAGAGAGAAAATTCAAATTGGTGAAATTCATGATGAAAAAGGGAATATCACAACAGATACTGCTGAAATACAGAAGATAATTTATACTCAAATAAAATAGAAAAACACAAAAATATTGACAAATTTCTAGAGACAAGATCTACTGCAATTGAATCAGGAAGACATACACAATTTAAACAGATGAATTTCAATCAATGCAATAGAAGACACAATCAAAAACCTACCAACCAAGAAAAGCCCAGGACCAGATGGATTTCTCAGCCAAGTTCTAAAAGATCTTCAAAGAAGAATTAATACCAATATTCCTCAAATTATTCCATGAAATAGAAAAGGAGGGAACCCTTCCAAACTCATTCTATGAGGTTAGGATCACCCTGATACCCAAACCAGACAAAGACACATTAAGGAAAGAAAACTTTAGACCAATATCCCTGATGAAAATATATGCAAAAATTCTCAATGAAATTCTGGCAAATCACATACAAAAACATACTAAAAATATAGTGCACCACAATCAAGTGGGGTTCATTCCTGGAATGCAAGGTTGGTTCAACTATACGGAAATCAATAAACATCACATCAATAGACTTAAACACAAGAATCTTGGCCTAGGTTTGTGGCTCAGTGGTAGAGCGCTTGCCTGGCATGTGTAAGGCACTTGGTTTGATTCTCAGCACCACATGTAAATAGATAAAATAAAGGTCCACTGAGAACTAGAAAATATTTTTAAAAAGACAAGAATCTTATGATTATCTCAATAGACATAAAAAAAGCATTTGGCAAAATACCCAGCACCTCTTTGTGTTCAAAACACTAAACTATGGATAGTAGGAACATACCTCAATATTCTATAAGCTATCTATGCTAAGCCCATGGCCAACATAATCATAAATGGAGAATAAATGAAAGCATTCCCTCTAAAAACTGGAACAAGACATGGATGCCCTCTTTCACCACTTCTTTTTTTTTTTTTTTGGAACCAGGGATTGAACTCAGGGACACTCGGACACTGAGTCACATCCCCAGCCCTATTTTGTATTTTATTTAGAGACAGGGTCTCACTGAGTTGCTTAGGCCCTCGCTAAGTTGCTGAGGCTGGCTTTGAACTCGCGATCCTCTTGACTCAGCCTCCCAAGTTGCTTGGATTACAGGCGTGCGCCACCACGCCCGGCTCACCACTTCTATTCAACATTGTTCTTGAAACTACAGCCAGAGCAGACGAAAGAAACTTAAGGGATACGAATAGGAAAAGAAGAACTCAAACTATCATAATTTGCAGATGACATGGCTCTATATTCAGAAGATCCAAAAAATTCCAACGAAAACTTCAAGAATTCATAAATGAATTCAGCAAAGTAGCAGGATATAAAATCAATACCCATAAATCAAATGCATTTTGACACAAAAGCAACAAATCCACTACAAGACAAATTAGGAAAACTACCCCATTCACAATAGTCTCAACAAAAATACTTGTGAATCAATCTAACAAAAGAGTTTTAAAGACCTCTACAATGAAAACTATAGAACACTAAAGAATCTGAAGAAGACCTGAGAAGATGGAAGGATCTCCCATGCTCTTGGATAGGCAGAATTAATACTGTCAAAATGGCCATAATACCAAGTGTTTTTTACAGATTCAATGCAATTCCCATTATAAGAGACTCCAAATAGCCAAGGCAATCCTTAATAAGAAGATTGAAGCAGGAGGCATCACAATACCAGACCTTAAACTATACTACAGAGCAATAGTAAAAAAAAAATGCACAGTATTGGCACCAAAATAGACATGTAGACCAATGGTACAAAATAGAAGACATAGGGACAAACCCACATAAATCCAGTTACCTCATATTAGACAAAAGTGCCAAAAATACATATTGGAGAAAATATAGCCTATTCAACAAATGGTGTTGGCAAAACTGGAAATCCATATGTAACAAATGGAATTAAACCTCTAAGCCGAGCATGGTGGCACACGCCTGTAATCCAAGCGACTCAGGAGGCTGAGTCAGGAGGATCATGAGTTCAAAGCCAGCCTCAGCAACTTAGCGAGGCCCTAAGCAACTCAGTGAGACCCTGTCTCTAAATAAAATACAAAATAGGGCTGGGGATGTGGCTCAGTGGCCGAGTGTCCCTGAGTTCAATCCCTGGTTCAAAAAAAAAAGAAATTAAACCTCTATCTCTCACCCTGAACAACACTCAAAGTACATCAAAGATTTAGGCACTAGAACAGAGACCGTGCACCTAATAAAAGAAAAAGTAGGCCCAAATCTTCATCATGTCCACTTAGAACCTGACTTCCTTAACAAGACTCCTACAGCACAAGAAGTAAAATTAAGGGGCTGGGGATATAGCTCAGTTGGTAGAGTGCCTGCCTCGCAAGCACAAGGCCCTGGGTTCAATCCCCAGCACTGCCCCCCCCCCAAAAAAAAAAGTAAAATTAAGAATTAATAAATGGAATGGATTCAAACTAAAAAGCTTCTCAGCAAAGGAAATAATAGTGTGGAGAGCCATACAAAATGGGAAAAAATCTTTACCACACACACCTCAGACAGACCACTATTCTCCAGGATATATGAAGAACTAAAAAAATTTAACACTAAAAAAAAAAAATAACCCAATCAATAAATGGGCCAAGGAACTGAACAGACACTTCACAGAAGAAATACAATGGATCAACAAACATATGAAAAAAACGTTCATCATGTCTTGCAATTAGGGAAATGCAAATAAAACTACTCTGATTTCATCTCACTCCAGTCACAATGGCAATTATCAAGAATATAAGCAATAATAAGTGTTGGCGAGGAGGTGGGGAAAAAGGTACACTCATACATTGCTGGTGGGACTGCAGATTGGTGCAACCATTTTGGAAAGCAATATGGAGATTCCTAAGAAAACTTGGAATGGAACCACCATTTGACCCAATTATGCCACTCCTCGGTTTATACCCAAAGGACTTAAAATCAGCATACCACAGTGATGCAGCCACATCAATGTTCACAACTGCTCAATTCACAATAGTGAAACTATGGAAACAACCTAGATGCCTTTCAGCAGATGAATGGATAAAGAAAATGTGGTACATGTACACAATGGAGTATTACTCAACCTCAAATAAGAATGAAATTATGGCATTTGCAGGTAAAAGGATGGAACTAGAGACTGTCATGCTAAGTGAAATTAGCCAATCCCAAAAAACTAAAGGCTGAATGTTTTCTCTGATAAGCGGATGTGGATTCATAGTGGGGTTGGGTGGGAAGAACGAAGGAACTATGGATTATGCAGAGGGGAGTTAGGTGAGGAGTGTGGCAGTGGGGATGGGAAAGACAGAATGAGACAGACATTATTACCTGTATACATGTATAAAAAATTTTAAAAAAAGATTTGCTGGTTTTAAGTAGCTAGTTACTATGATGTATCTCTTGGGGGAATCAGAAGGAACAATAAATGAGACTTTCTTATATTATTTATACAACTTTGTGTAAATCTGTAATTATTCCAAAATAAAAAGTTTAAAAAAGGGCTGGGGATATAGCTCAGTTGGTAGAGCGCTTGCCTTGCAAGTACGAAGCCATGAGTTCAATACCCAGTACCACAGAAAAAAAAAAGTTAAAAAAAAACTAGCTGGGCATGGTTGTACAAACCTAATTCCAGCCACTTGGGAGGCTGAAGCAGGAGGATCACAAGTTTGAGGACATTCTTAGTACCTTATTGAAGCCCTAAGCAATTTAGCAAGACCCTGTCTCAAAAAGTAAAAATTAAAAATCTTGGGGATATAGCTCATTGAGTTAGGGTGTGTCCCTGGGTTAAATAAAGAAAAATAATGAGGGCTGGGGATATAGCTCAGTTGGTAGAGTGCTTGCCTCACAAGCACAAGGCCCTGGGTTCAATCCCCAGCA
>JAJEJO010059107.1:0-32083 GCA_020662805.1 Glaucomys volans | reverse complement strand
CTTACACATGACCTAGAGCCCTACTTGACACGTGCTACATTCCTCCTATACACGTCATAAAGCCCTCCTACACACGTCCTATAGCCCTCCGAGAAACATCCTAGAGCCCTCCTAAACACATCCTACAGCCCTCCTACACATGTCCCAGAGCCCTCCTACACATATCCTAGAGCTCTCCTACACAAGTCCTAGAGCCCTCCAACCCACTTCCTAGAGCCCTCCTGCACAGGATTTACAGCCATCCTGCAAACATCCTAGATCCCTCCTGCACACGTCACAGAGCCCTCTTCCACACATCCTAGAGCCATCCATCACACATTATCCACCCTCCTGCAAAAGTCCTACAACCCTCCTACTCACGTCCTACAGCCCTCATGCACACGTCCTACATCCGCCCTGCACAATTCACACAAACCTCCTGCTCACATCTTTGAGTCCTCCTTCCCAAGACCTAGAGCCCTATTTCACAAGTCCTACAACCCTCCTGAACACGTCCTAGAGTCCTACATCACACGTCCTTCAGCCCTCCATCAAAAGTCCTACAGCCCTCCTACACACGTCCTAGAGCCCTCCTACACATGTACTACAGCCCTCCAGTGCACGTGCTACAACCTCCTGCACACGTCCTAGATCCTCCGACACACAACCAAGAGCCCTCCTACACAGGCCCTAGAGTCCTCCTGCACATGTCATAAAGCCCTCGTACACACGTGCTAGAGCCCTCTTTCAGCCATCCTACAAACCTCCTGCACACGTCCTAGAGTCCTACTTCACAGGTCCTTCAGCCCTCCTTCAAAAGTCCTACAGCCCTCCTAACCATATCCCAGAATCCTCCTACACACGACCTAGACCACTACCACACATGTCCTAGAGCCCTCCTTCACAATTCCTACAGCCGTCCTACACACGTCCTTGACCCTCCTACACACAACAAAGTGCAGATCCTAGAGTCCTACTGCACATGTCATAAAACCCACGTACACACATCTAGAACCCTCTTTCACCCGTCCTACATCCCTCCTTCACTAGTTCTTGATCCTTTATTCACAAGTCCTGCAGCCCTCCTATGCATGTCCTAGACACTCCTACACATGTCCTAGAGCTCTCCTACATACGTCCTGGAGCACTCCTACACACGTCCTAGACCCCTCCTGCACACGTCTTAGATCCCTCCTGCACATGTCCTACACACCTCCTGCACATGTCCCAGAGCCCTCCTCAACACATCGTAGAGCTCTCATTCACGTTGTACAGCCGTCCTACACACGGTTTAGCACACTACTACACACATCTTCCATCCCTCCTATACACATACTAGAGCACTCCTACACACGTGCTACAGACCGCCTACACTCCTCTTTCAGCCCTCCTGCACATGTCAAGAGCCATCGTGGACACATCATAGAGCCCTTCTGCAATCGACCTGGAGCCCTCCTACACACGTCCTAGAGCCCTCCTGCACATGACATAAAGCTCTCCTGCACACATCCTAGAGTTCTCCTCAACACGAACTACAGTCCTCTAGCACATGTCCTTGAGCCCTCCTTCACAAATCCTACAGCCCTGGACAACATGTAATTGAGCCCTCCTACACACTTCCTAGATCAGTCCTAAACACGTATTAGAGCCTTCCCAAACAGATCCTACTGATATCCTGCACATGTCCTGCAGCTCTCCTTCACACGTCTTACATCCATTCTGCACATGTCCTAGAGCCTTAACTCACAAGTCCTGCAGCCCTCTAACGCATGTCCTAGAACCCTCCTACACACATATAGAGCCTTCCTACACATGTCCTAGAGCCCTCCAACCAACTTCCTAGAGCCCTCCAGCACACGTTTTACAGCCATCCTGCAAACGACGTAGATCCCTCCTGCACACATCACAGAGCCCTCCTCCACACGTCCTAGAGCCCTCCTTCACACATCCTCCAACCTCCTGCAAAGGTCCTACAACCCTCCTACACACATCCTAAAGCCCTCCTACACACGTCCTACAGCCCTCATGCACACGTCCTACATCCGGCCTGCACAATTCACACATACCTCCTGCTCACATCTTTGAATACTCCTTCACAAGACCTAGATCCCACTTTCACACGTCCTAAAACCCTCCTGAAGACGTCCTAGAGTCCTACTACACACGTGCTTCAGCCCTCCATCGAAAGTCCTACTGCCCTCCTACACATGTCCTAGACCCTCCTACCCATGCCCTACAGCCCTCGTGCACATCCTACAGACGACCTGCACACATTCTACAGTCCTCCTATACACGTCCCTGAGCCCTCCTACACACACCCTAGAGCCCTCCTGCGTACGTCTTAAAACCCTCTTGCACACGTCTTAAAGCCCTCTTGCAAACAGCCTAGAGCCCTACTTGACACGTCCTACATTCCTCCTATGCACTTCATAAAGCCCTCCTCCACACATCCTTGAGCCCTCCTTCACACATCCTCCACTCTCCTGCAAAGTCCTACAACCCTCCTACACACGTTCAAAAGCCCTCCTACACACGTCCTAAAGCCCTCATGCACACGTCCTACATCCGGCCTGCACAATTCACACATACCTCCTGCTCACATCTTTGAGTCCTCCTTCACAAGACCTAGAGCACTCTTTCACACGTCCTACAACCCTCCTACACACAACCTAGAGCCCTACCACACATATCCTCGAGCCCTCCTTCACAAGTCCTACAGCCCTCCAACACACTTCTAGATCCCTCCTAAACACGTATTAGAGCCCTCCCACACACATCCTAGTGATCTCCTGCACATGTCCTGCAGCTCTCCTTCACACGTCTTACATCCCTTCTGCACATGTCCTAGAGCCTTAATTCACAAGTCCTGTAGCCCTCTAACGCGTGTCCTAGAATCTTCCTACACACATACTACAGCCCTCCTACACGCATCCTGGAGCACGACTACACACATCCTAGAGCTCTCCTGCACACGTCCTACAACACTCCTGCACATGTCCTTCAGACCTCCTGCACACACACAACAGCCCGCATCACATCCCTGAGCCCTCCTACACACATCCTGGAGCCCTCATACACACGTCCTAGTGCCCTCCTGTACATGTCCTACAACCCTCCTGCAAAGGTGCTAGAGACCTCTGCACACATCAGAGAGCCCTCCTAAACCGTCCTAGAGACATCCTTAACAGGTCTGACAGCCCTTCTGCAATCATCCTAGATCCCTTCTACACACATCCTAGAGCCCTCCTACACCAAACCTAGATCCCTCCCGCACGTGTCATAAAGCCCTCGTACACGTGTGATAGAGGCATCCTTGCCACGTCCTACAGCCCTCATGCACATGAATTAGAGCCCTCCTGCACATGTCCTGGAGCACTCCTACACACATCCTAGAGCTCTCCTTCACACCTCCTACAGCCCTCCAGCACACATCCTAAATCCTCCTTCACACAACCAAGAGCCCTCCTACACATGTCCTAGAGTGCTTCTGCACATGTCATAAACCTCTCCTTCACTCGTGCTAGAGCCCTCTTCACCCATCCTACATCCCTCCCGCACACATCCTAGAGCCTTAATTCACAAGTCCTGCCGCCCTCCTAAGCACGTCCTATATCCCTCCTAAACACATCCTAGAGACCTCCTACACACGTCCTGGAGCACACCTACACATATCCTACAGCTCTCCTGCACACATCCTACACGTCCCTGCACACGTTTTACAGACCTCCTGAACACGTCCCACAGCCCTCCTCCACATGTCCCTGAGGCCTCCTACACAGGTCCTAGAGCCCTCCTGCAAACATCTTAAAGCCCTCTTGCCCACGTCTTAATGCCCTCCTACACATGTCCTAGAGCCCTCCTACACATGTCCTAGAGCCCTACTACCCACTTCCTAGAGCCCTTCTGCACCCGATTTACAGCCATACTGCAAACGTCCTAGATCCCTCCTCCACACGTCACAGAGCCGTCCTCCACCCGTCCTAGAGCCCTCCTTCACACATCCTCCACCCTCCTGCTAAAGTCCGACAACCCACCTACACACGTCCTAAAGCCCTCCTACACACGTCCTACAGCCCTCATGCACACGTCTTACATCCGGCCAGCACAATTCACACATACCTCCTGCTCACATCTTTGAGTCCTCCTTCACAAGACCTAGAGCCCTCTGTCACACGTCCTACAACCCTCCTGCAGACGTCCTAGAGTCCTACTTCACACGTCCTTCAGCCCTCCATCAAAAGTCCCACAGCCCTCTTACACATTTCCTAGGGCCCTCCTACACATATCCTACTGCCCTCCATTACACATCCTACCACCTCCTGCACCCGTCCTAGATCCTGCGACACACAACCAAGAGCCCTCGTATAGAGGCCCTAGATTCCTCCCTGCACATGTCATAAAGCACTTGTATACACATGCTAGAGCCCTCTTTCAGCCGTCCTACATCCCTCCTGCACACATCCTAGACGCTTAATTCACAAATCCTGCAGCCCTCCTATGAATGTCCTAAACACTCCTACACATGTCCTAGAGCCCTCCTACAAACGTCCTGGAGCACTCCTACACACGTCCTAGACCCCGCCTGCACATGTCCTACAGCCCTCGTGCACATCCTACATACCACCTGCACACATTCCACAGTCCTCCTATACACGTCCCTGAGCCCTCCTACACACATCCTAGAGCCCTCCTGCACAAGTCTTAAAACACTCTTGCACACGTCTTAAAGCCCTCTTGCAAACAGCCTAGAGTCCTCCTTGACACGTCCTACATTCCTCCTATACACTTCATAAAGCCCTCCTCCACACATCCTAGAGCCCTCCTTCACACATCCTCCACCCACCTGCAAAGTACTACAACCCTCTTACACACGTTCAAAAGCCCTCCTACACACGTCCTACAGCCCTCATGCACACGTCCCATATCCGGCCTGCACAATTCACAAATAACTCCTGCTCACATCTTTGAGTCCTCCTTCACAAGCCTTGAGCACTCTTTCACACGTCCTACAACACTCTTGCACACGTCCTAGAGTCCTACTTCACATGTCCTTCAGCCCTCCTTCAAAAGTCCTACAGCCCTCCTAACCATATCCCAGAATCCCCCTACATATGACCTAGAGACCTACCACACATGTCCTAGAGCCCTCCTTCCCAAGTCCTACAGCCCTACTGCACACGTCCTAGATCCTCCTACACACAACAAAGAGGACTACTACACAGATCCTAGAGTCCTCCTGCACATGTCATAAAGCCCACGTACACATATCTAGAGCCCTCTTTCACCCGTCCTACATCCGTCCTGTACAAGTTCTAGATCCTTAATTCACAAGTCCTGCAGTCCTCCTATGCATGTCCTCGACCCTCCTACACACATCCTAGTGCTCTCCTACATATGTACTGGAGCATTCCTACCCACGTCCTAGATCCCTCCTGCACAAATATTAGAACCCTCCTGCACACGTCCTACAGACCTCCTGCATATGTCCCAGAGCCCTCCTCAACACATCGTAGAGCTCTCATTCACGTAGTACAGCCGTCCTACACACGTTTTGCAACTTACTACACACATCTTAGATCCCTCCTATACACATACTAGAGCGCTCCTACACACGTGCTACAGACTGCCTACACACCTCTTTCAGTAATCCTGCACATGTCAAGAACCATCGTGCAAACATCATGGAGCCCTCCTTTAAACGACCCGGAGCCCTCATACACACGTCCTAGAGCCCTCCTGCACATGCCATAAAGCTCTCCTACACACAATCTAGAGGTCTCCTGAACAAGACCTACAGTCCTCTAGCACACGTCCTTGAGACCTCCTTCACAAATCCTACAGCCCTGGTACACATGTAATTGAGCCCTCCGCCACACTTCCTAGATCCCTCTTAAACAAGTATCAGAGCCTCCCACACACATCGTAGTGATCTCCTGCACACGTCCTGCAGTTCTCCTTCACACGTCTTACATCCCTTTTGCACATGTCCTACACCGTTAATTCACAAGTCCTGTAGCCCTGTAACGCAGGTCCTGGAACCCTCCTAAACACATATTACAGCACTCCTACACACATCCTGGAGCACGACAACACACGTCCTAGAGCTCTCCTGCACACCTCCTACAACCCTCCTGCACATGTCCTACAGACCTCCTGCACATCCCCTACAGCCGGCCCCACATCCCTGAGCCCTCCTACACACATCCTGGAGCCCTCCTACACACATCCTAGTGCCTTCCTTACATGTCCTACAACCCTCCTGCAAAGGTGCTAGAGAACTCTGCACACATCAGAGAGCCTTCCTAAACACGTCCTACAAACACCCTTAACATGTCTGACAGCCCTTCTGCAATCATCCTAGATCCCTTCTACACACATCCTAGAGCCCTCCTACACAGATCCTAGATCCCTCCCGCATGTGTCATAAATACCTCGTACACACGTACCTGAGGCCTCCTTCCCACGTACTACAGCCCTACTGCACATGAATTAGAGCCCTCCTGCACATGTCCTGGAGCACTCCTACACACATTATAGAGCTCTCCTTCACACGTCCTACAGCACTCCAGCACACATCCTAAATCCTCCTTCACACAACCAAGAGCTGTCCTACACATGTCCTAGAGTGCTTCTGCACATGTCATAAACTTCTCATACACTCGTGCTAGAGCCCTACTTCACCCATCCTACATCCCTCCGGCACACATCCTAGAGCCTTAATTCACAAGTCCTGCTGCCCTCCTATGGACGTCCTAGAACCCTCCTAAACACATCCTAGAGACCTCATACACACGTCCTGGAGCACTCCTACACATATCCTACAGCTCTCCTGCACACATCCTACACGTCCCTGCAAACGTCTTACTGACCTCTTGAACACGACCCAGAGCCCTCCTCCACATGTCCCTGAGACCTCCTACACAGGTCCTAGAGCCCTCCTGCAAACATCTTAAAGACCTCTTGCACACGTCTTAAAGCCCTCTTGCATATGACCTAGAGCCCTACTTGACACGAGCTACATTCCTCGTATACACGTCATAAAGCCCTCCTACACACTTCCTATACCCCTCCAAAAAACATCCTAGAGCGCTCCTACACACATCCTACAGCCCTCCTACACTTGTTCCAGAGCCCTCCTACACATGTCCTACTACCCTCCTACACATGTCCTGGAGCCCTCCAACCCACTTTCTAGAGCCCTCCTGCACACGTTTTACAACCATCATGCAAACGTCCTAGATCCCTCCTGCACACGTCACAGAGCCCTCTTCCACACGTCCTAGAGCCCTCCTTCACCCATCCTCCACACTCCTGCAAATGTCCTACAACCCACCTACACACGTCCTACAGCCCTCATGCACACGTCCTACAGCCCTCATGCACACGTTCTACATCCAGCCTGCACAATTCACACATACCTCCTTCTCACATCTTTGAGTCCTCCTTCACAAGACCTAGAGCCCTCTTTCGCATGTCCTGCAACCCTCCTGCACACGTCCTAGAGTCCTAAATCACACGTCCTTGAGCCCTCCATCAAAAGTCCTACAGCCCTCCTACACACGTCCTAGAGCCCTCCTACACATGTCCTACTGCCCTCCATTACAAGTCCTACGATCTCCTCCACACGTCCAAGATCCTCCGACACACAACAAAGAGCACTCCTACACAGATCCTAGAGTCCTCCTGCACATGTCATAAAACCCATGTACACACATCTAGAGCCCTCTTTCACCCGTCCTACATCCCTCCTGCACAAGTTCTAGATCCTTAATTCACAAGTCCTGCAGTCCTCCTATGCATGTCCTCGACCCTCCTACACACATCTTAGTGCTCTCCTACATATGTACTGGAGCATTCCTACACACGTCCTAGACCCCTTCTGCACACGTCTTAGAACCCTCCTGCATACGTCCTACAGACCTCCTGCACATGTCCCAGAGCCCTCCTCAACACATCTTAGAGCTCTCATTCACGTTGTACAGCCGTTCTACACACGTTTTTGCACCTTACTACACACATCTTAGATCCCTCCTATACACATACTAGAGCACTCCTACACACGTGCTACAGACCAACTACACACCTCTTTCAGCCCTCCTGCACATGTCAAGAGCCATCGTGCACACATCATAGAGCCCTTCTGCAAACGACGTGGAGCCTCCTACACATGTCCTAGAGCCCTCCTGCACATGACATAAAGCTCTCCTGCACACATCCTAGAGCTCTGAACACGACCAACAGTCCCCTAGCACATGTCCTTGAGCCCCCCATAACAAATCCTACAGCCATGGTACACATCTAATTGAGCCCTCCTAAACACTTCCTAGATCCCTCCTAAACACGTATTAGAGCCCTCCCACACACATCCTAGTGATCTCCTGCACAGGTCCTGCATCTCTCCTTCACACGTCCTACATCCCTTCTGCACATGTCCTAGAGGCTTAATTCACAAGTTATTGCAGCCCTCTAATGCACATACTAGAACTCTCCTACACACATAATAGAGCCCTCCTACACACGTCCTTGAGCCCTCCTTCACAAATCCTACAGACCTGGTACACATGTAATTGAGCCCTCCTACACCCTTCCTAGATCCCTCTTAAACAAGTATTAGAGCCTCCCACACACATTGTAGTGATCTCCTGCACACGTCCTGCAGTTCTCCTTCATACGTCTTACATCCCTTCTGCACATGTCGTACAGCGTTAATTCACAAGTCCTGCAGCCCTGTAAGGCAGGTCCTGGAAAACTCCTACACACATATTACAGCACTCATACACACATCCTGGAGCACGACGACACACGTACTAGAGCTCTCCTGCACACGTATTACAACACTCCTGCACACGTCCTACAGCACTCATGCACACGTCCTACAGCTCTCATGCACACGTCCTACATCCGGCCTGCAAATTCACACATACCTCCTGCTCACATCTTTGAGTCCTCCGTCACAAGACCTAGAGCCCTCTTTCACACGTCCTAAAACCCTCCTGCACACGTCCTAGAGTCCTACTTCACACGTCCTTCAGCCCTCCATCAAAAGTCCTACAGCCCTCCTACACACGTCCTAGAGCCCTACTACACATGTCCTACTGCCCTCCATTACACGTCCTACGACCTCCTGCACACGTCCTAGATCCTCCGACACACAACCAAGTGCCCTCCTACACAGGCCCTAGAGTCCTCCCTGCACATGTCATAAAGCCCTCGTACACACATGCTAGAGCCCTCTTTCAACCGTCCTACATCCCTCCTGCACACGTCCTAGACCCTTAATTCACAAGTCCTGCAGCCCTCCTACGCATATCCTAGACCCTCCTACACACATCTTAGAGCCCTCCTTCAAACGTCCTGTAGCACTCCTACACACGTCCTAGACCCCTCCTGCACATGTCCTACAGCCCTCGTACACATCCTACAGACCACCTGCACACATTCTATAGTCCTCCTATACACATCCCTGAGCCCTCCTACACACATCCTAGCGCCCTCCTGCACACGTCTTAAAACCCTCTTGCACACGTCTTAAAGCCCTCTTGCAAACAGCCTAGAGCCCTCCTTGACACGTCCTACATTCCTCCTATACACTTCATAAAGCCCTCCTCCACACATCCTAGAGCACTCCTTCACTCATCCTCCACCCTCCTGCAAAGTCCTACAACCCTCCTACACACGTTCAAAAGCCCTCCTACACACGTCGTACAGCCCTCATGCACACGTCCTAGAGTCCTACTTCACACGTCCTTCAGCCCTCCTTCAAAAGTCCTACAGTCCACCTAACCATATCCCAATATCCTCCTACACACGACCTAGAGCCCTACCACTCACGTCCTAGAGACCTCCTTCACAAGTCCTACAGCCCTCCTGCACACGTCCTAGATCCTCCTACACGCAACAAAGAGCAGTCCTACACAGATCCTAGAGTCCTCCTGCACATGTCATAAAGCCCACGTACACACATCTAGAGCCCTCTTTCACCCGTCCTACATCCCTCCTTCACAAGTTCTTGATCCTTAATCCACAAGTCCTGCAGACCTCCTATGCATGTCCTAGACCCTCCTACCCACTTCCTAGATCTCTCCAACATACGTCCTGGAGCACTCCTACACACGTCCTAGACCCCTCCTGCACACGTCTTAGATCCCTCCTGCACACGTCCTACAGACCTCCTGCACATGTCCCAGAGCCCTCCTCAACACATCTTAGAGCTCTCATTCACGTTGTACAGCCGTCCTACCCACGTTTTAGCACCCTACTACACATATCTTCGATCCCTCCTATACACATACTAGAGCACTCCTACACAGGTGCTACAGACCGCCTACACACCTCTTTCAGCACTCCTGCACATATCAAGAGCCATCGTGCACACATCATAGAGCCCTTCTCCAAACGACCTGGAGCCCTCCTACACATGTCCTACATCCCTCCATTACATGTCCTACAACATCCTGCACACATCCTAGATTCTCCTACACACAACCAAGAGCTCTCCTGTACAGGCCCTAGAGTCCTCCTGCACATGTCATCAAGACCTCGTACACACATGCTAGAGCCCTCTTTCAGCCGTCCTACATCCCTCCTGCACACGTCCTAGACCCTTAATTCACAAGTCCTGCAGCCCTCCTACGCACGTCCCAGGACCCTACTACACACGTCATAGAGACCTCCTACACACATCCTGGAGCACTCCTACACATATCCTACAGCTCTCCTGCACACATCCTACACCCCCATGCACACGTCTCACAGACCTCCTGAACACGTCCCAGAGCCCTCCTCATGTACCTGAGGCCTCCTACACAGGTCCTAGTGCCCTCCTGCACACATCTTAAAGCAAGTTTGCACACGTCTTAAACCCCTCTTGCACATGACCTAGAGCCCTACTTGACACGTGCTACATTCCTTCTATACACGTCATAAAGCCCTCCTAAACACGTCCTATAGCCCTCCGAAAAACATCCTAGAGCCCTCCTACACACATTGAACAGGCCTCCTACACATGTCCCAGAGCCCTCCTACACATGTCCCAGAGCCCTCCTACACAAATCCTACAGCCCTCCTACACATGTCCCAGAGCCCTCCAACCCACTTCCGAGAGCCCTCCTGCACATATTTTACGGCCATCCTTCAAACGTCCTAGATCCCTCCTGCACACGTCACAGAGCCCTCCTCCACACGTCCTAGAGCCCTGCTTCACACATCCTCCACCGTCCTTCAAAGGTCCTACAACCCTCCTACAAAAGTCTTAAAGCCCTCCTACACACGTCCTACAGCCCTCTTGCACACGTCCTACATCTGGCCTGTACAATTCATTCCTCCTGCTCACATCTTTGAGTCCTCCTTCACAAGACCTAGAGATCTCTTTCACACGTCCTACAACCCTCCTACACACGTCCTAGAGTCCTACTTCACACGTCCTTCAGCCCTCCATCAAAAGTCCTACAACCCTCCTACACACGTACTAGAACCCTCCTACACATGTCCTACAGCCCTCCATTACACGTCCTACAACCTCCTGCACACGTCCTAGATCCTCCTACACACAACAAAGAGCACTCCTACACAGATCCAAGAGTCCTCCTGCACATGTCATAAAGCCCACGTACACACACCTAGAGCCCTCTTTCACGCATCCTACATCCCTCCTGCACAAGTTCTAGATCCTTAATTCACAAGTCCTGCATCCCTCCTATGCATGTCCTAGACCCTCCTACACATGTCGAAAAGCTCTCCTACATACGTCCTGGAGCACTCCTACACATATCCTAGACCCCTCCAGCACACGTCTTAGAACCCTCCTGCACACGTCCTACAGACCTCCTGCACATGTCCCAGAGCCCTCCTCAACACATCGTAGAGCTCTCAATCACGTTGTACAGCTGTCCTACACACGTTTTAGCACCCTACTACACTCATCTTAGATACCTCCTATACACATACTAGAGCATTTCTACACACGTGCTACAGACCGCCTACACACCTCTTTCAGCCCTCCTGCACATGTCAAGAGCCATCATGCACACATCATAGAGCCCTTCTGCAAACGACCTGGACCCCTCCTACACGCATCCTAGAGCCCTCCTGGACATGACATAAAGCTCTCCTGCAGACATCCTAGAGTTCTCCTGAACACGACCTACAGTCCTAGGCACACGTCCTTGAGCCCTCCTTCACAAATCCTACAGCCCTGGTACACATGTAATTGAGCCTTCCTACACACTTCCTTGATCCCTAATAAACACGTATTAGAGCCCCCCACACACATCCTAGTGATCTCCTGCACACGTCCTGCAGCTCTCCTTCACACGTCTTACATCCCTTCTGCACATGTCCTAGAGCCTTAATTCACAAGTCCTGCAGCCCTCTAACGCATGTCCGAGAACCCTACTACACACGTACTAGAGCCCTCCTACACACATCCTGGAGTACGACTACACACGTCCTAGAGCTCTCCTGCACACGTCCTACAACCCTCCTGCACATGTCCTACAGACCTCCTGCACACACCCTACAGCCCGCCCCACAACCCTGAGCCCTCCTACGCACATCCTGGAGCCCTCCTTCACACGTCCTAGTGCCTTCCTGTACGTGTCCTACAACCCTCCTGCAAAGGTGCTAGAGACCTCTGCACACATCAGAGAGCCCTCCTAAACACGTCCTAGAGACAGCCTTAACATGTCTCAGAGCCATTCTGCAATCATCCTAGATCCCTTCTACACACATCCTAGAGCCCTCCTGCACAGATCCTAGATCCCTCCTGCACGTGTCATAAAGCCCTCATAAACACGTGCTAGAGGTCTCCTTCCCACGACCTACAGCCCTCCTGCACACGAATTAGAGCCCTCCTGCACATGTCCTGGAGCACTCCTACACACATCCTAGAGCTCTCCTTCACACGTCCTACAGCCCTCCAGCACACATCCTATATAATCCTTCACACAACCAAGAGTCCTCCTAAACATGTCCTAGAGTGGTTCTGCACATGTCATAAACCTCTCATACACTTGTGCTAGACCCTCCTTCACCCATCCTACTTCCTTCTGGCACACATCCTAGAGCCTTAATTCACAAGTCCTGCCGCCCTCCTTCGCACGTCCTAGAACCCTCCTAAAAACATCATAGAGAGCTCCTACACACGTCCTGGAGCACTCCTACACATATCCTACAGCTCTTCTGCACACATCCTACACCCCCGTGCACACGTCTTACAGACCTACTCAACAAGTCCCACAGCCCTCCTCCACATGTAATTGAGGCCTCCTACACAGGTGCTAGAGCCCTCCTGCACACATCTTAAAGCCCTCTTGCAAACGTCTTAAAGCCCTCTTGCACATGACCTAGAGCCCTACTTGACACGAGCTACATTCCTCCTATACACGTCATAAAGCCCTCCTACACACGTCCTACAACACTCCGAAAAACATCCTAGAGCCCTCCTACACACATTCTACAACCCTCAGACACATGACCGGAGCCCTCCTACACATGTCCTAGAGCCCTCCTACACATGTCCTATAGCCCTCCAACCCACTTCCTAGATCCCTCCTGCACAAGGCACAAAGCCATCCTCCACACGTCCTAGAGCCCTCCTTCACACATCCTCCACCCTCCTGCAAAGGTCCTACAACCCTCCTACACACGTCCTAAAGGCCTCCTACACGTCATGCACACGTCCTACATCCGGCCTGCACAATTCACACATACTTCCTGCTCACATCTTTGAGTCCTCCTTCACAAGACCTAGAGCCATCTTTCACACGTCCTACAACCCTCCTGCACACGTCCTAGAGTCCTACTTCACACGTCCTTCAGCCCTCCTTCAAAAGTCCTACAGCCCTCCTAACCACTTCCTATTGCCCTCCTGTACATGTCTGACAACCCTCCTGCCAAGATGCTAGAGACCTCTGCACACATCAGAGAACCCTCCTAAACCCGTCCTAGAGACATCCTTAACATGTCTGACAGACCTTCTGCAGTCATCCTAGATCCCTTCTACACACATCCTAGAGCCCTCCTACACAGATCCTAGATCCCTCCCACACTTGACATAAAACCCTCCTACACATGTGCTACAGGCCTCCTTCCCACGTCCTACAGCCCTCCTGCACACGAATTAGAGCCCTCCTGCACATGTCCTGCAGCACTCCTACACACATCCTAGAGCTCTCCTTCACACTTCCTACAGCCCTCCAGCACACATCCTAAATCCTCCTTCACAGAACCAAGAGCGCTCCTACACATGTCCTAGAGTGCTTCTGCACATGTCATAAACCTCTCATACATTCGTGCTAGAGCCCTCCTTCACCCATCCTACATCCCTCCGGCACACATCCTAGAGCCTTAATTCACAAGTCCTGCCGCCCTCCTACGCACGTCCTAGAACCCTCCTAAACACAACCTAGAGACCTCCTACACACGTCCTGGAGCATTCCTACACATATCCTACAGCTCTCCTGCACACATCCTACACCCCCCTGCAAACGTCTTACAGACCTCCTGAACACGTCCCACAGCCCTCTGCCACATGTCCCTGAGGCCTCCTACACAGGTCCTAGAGACCTCCTGCACACATCTTAAAGCCCTCTTGCACACGTCTTAAAGCCCTCTTGCCCATGACCTAGAGCCCTACTTGACACGTGCTACATTCCTCCTATACACGTCATTAAGCCCTCCGACACACGTCTTATAGCCCTCCGAAAAACATCCTAGAGCCGTCGTAAACACATCCTACCGCCCTCCTACACATGTCCCAGAGCCCTCCTACACATGTCCTAGAGCCCTCCTACACATGTCCTAGAGCCCTCCAAACCACTTCCTAGAGCCCACCTGCACAGGTTTTACAGCCATCCTGCAAACGTCCTAGATCCCTCCTACACACGTCACAGATCCCTCCTCCACACGTCCTAGAGCCCTCGTTCATACATCCTCCACCCTCCTGCAAAGGTCCTACAACCCTCCTACACCCGTACTAAAGCCCTCCTACACACGTCCTACAACCCTCATGCACACGTCCTACATCTGGCCTGCACAATTCACACCTACCTCCTGTTCACATCTTTGAGTCCTCCTTCACAAGACCTAGAGCACTCTTTCACACATCCTACAACCCGCCTGCACACCTCCTAGAGTCCTACTTTACACGTCCTACAGCCCTCCATCAAAAGTCCTACACTCCTCCTACACACGTCCTAGAGCCTTCCAACACATGTCCTACAGCCCTCCATACACGTCCTACAACCTCCTGCACACGTCCTATATCCTCCGACACACAACCAAGAGCCCTCCTACACAGGCCCTAGAGTCCTCCTGCACATGTCATAAAACCCTCGTACACACATGCTAGAGCCCTCTTTCAGACATCCTACATCCCTCCTGCACATGTCCTAGACCTTTATTTCACAAGTCCTGCAGCCCTCCAACGCATGTCCTAGACCCTCCTACACACGTCCTAGAGCCCTCCTTTAAACATCATGGAGCACTCCTACATACGTCCTAGACCCCTCCTGCACATGTCCTACAGACCTCGTGCACATCCCACCGACCTCCTGCACACATTCTACAGTCCTCATATACAGGTCCCTGAGCCCTCCTACACACATCCTAGAGCCCTCCTGCACACGTCTTAAAACACTCTTGCACACGTTGTAAAGCCCTCTTGCAAGCAACCTAGAGGCATATTTGACACGTCCTACATTCCTCCTATACACTTCATAAAGTCCTCCTCCACACATCCTAGAGCCTTCCTTCACACATCCTCCAATCTCCTGCAAAGTCCTACAGCCCTCCTACACATGTCCTACAGCCCTCATGCACACGTCCTACATCTGGCCTGCACAATTCACACATACCTCCTGCTCACATCTTTGAGTCCTCCTTCAAGCCCTAGAGCACTCTTTCATACGTCCTACAACCCTCCTGCACACGTCCTAGAGTCCTACTTCACACGTCCTTCAGCACTCCTTCAAAAGTCCTACAGCCCTCCTAACCATACCCCAGAATCCTCCTACACACCACCTAGAGTCCTACCACACATGTCCTAGAGCCCTCCTTCACAAGTCCTACAGCCCACCTGCACACGTCCTAGATCCTCCTACACACAACAAAGAGCACTCCTACACAGATCCTAGAGTCCTCCTGCACATGTCATAAAGCCCACGTACACACATCTAGAGCCCTCTTTCACCCGTCCTACATACCTCCTGCACAAGTTCTAGATCCTTAATTCACAAGTCCTGCAGCCGTCCTATGCATGTCCTAGACCCTCCTACACAGGTCCTAGAGCTCTCCTACATACATCCTGGAGCACTCCTACACACGTCCTAGACCCCTCCTGAACACGTCTTAGATCCCTCCTGCACACGTCCTACACACCTCCTGCACATGTCCCAGAGCCCTCCTCAACACATCGTAGAGCTCTCATTCACTTGGTACAGCCGTCCTACACATGTTTTACCACCCTACTACACACATAGTAGATCCCTCTTATACACATACCAGAGCACTCCTATACATGTGCTACAGACCGCCTACACACCTCTTTCAGCCCTCCTGCACATGGCAAGAGCCATCGTGCACACATCATAGAGTCCTTCCGCAAAAAACCTGGAGCCCTCCTACACACGTCCTAGAGCCCTCCTGCAAATGACATAAAGCTCTCCTGCACACATCCTAGAGTTCTCCTGAACACGACCTACAGTGCTCTAGCACACGTCCTTGAGCCTTCCTTTACAAATCTTACAGCCCTGGTACACATGTAATTGAGACCTCCTACACACTTCCTAGATCCCTCCTAAACACGTATTAGAGCCCTCCCACACACATCCTAGTGATCTCCTGCACACGCCCTGCCGCTCTCCTTCACACGACTTACATCCCTTCTGCACATGTCCTACAGCCTTAATTCACAAGTCCTGCAGCTCTCCAACGCACGTCCTAGAGCCCTCCTACACACATCCTGGAGCACGACTACACACGTCCTAGAGCTCTCCTGCACACGTCCTACAACCCTCCTGCACATGTCCTACAGACCTCTTGCACACACCCTGCAGCCCGCCCCACATCCCTGAGCCCTCCTACACACATCCTGGAGCCCTCCTACACACGTCCTACTGCCCTCCTGTACATGTCCTACAACCCTCCTGCAAAGGTGCTATAGACCTCTGCACACATCAGAGAGCCCTCCTAAACATGTCCTAGAGACATCCTTAACATGTCTGACAGCCCTTCTGCATTCATCCTAGATCCCTTCTACATACATCCTAGAGCCCTCCTACACAGATCCTAGATCCCTCCCGCACGTGTCATAAAGCCCTCGTACACACGTGCTAGAGGCCTCCTTCCCACGTCCTACAGCCCTCCTGCACACGAATTAGAGCCCTCCTGGACATGTCCTGGAGCACTCCTACACACATCCTAGAGCTCTCCTTCACACGTCCTGCAGCCCTCCAGCACACATCCTAAATCCTCCTTCACACAACCAAGAGCCCTCCTACACATGTCCTAGAGTGCTTCTGCACATGTCATAAACCTCTCATACACTCGTGCTAGACATCTTCTTCACCCATCCTACATGCCTCTGGCAGACATCCTAGAGTCTTAATTCACAAGACCTGCCGCCCTCCTACACATGTCCTAGAACGCTCCTAAATACATCCTAGAAACCTCCTACACACGTCCTGTGGCACTCCTACACATATCCTACAGCTCTCCTGCACACATCCTACTCCCCCCTGCACACGTCTTACAGACCTCCTGAACACGTCCCACAGCCCTCCTCCACATGTCCCTGAGGCCTCCTACACAGGTCCTAGAGCCCTCCTGCAAACAACTTAAAGCCCAGAATCCTCCTACACACGACCTAGAGCCCTCCTACACATGTCCTAGAGCCCTCCAACCCACTTCCTAGTGCCCTCCTGCACAGCTTTTACAGCCATCCTGAAAACGTCCTAGATCCCTCCTGCTCACGTCACAGAGCCCTCCTCCACACGTCCTAGAGACCTCCTTCACACATCCTCCACCCTCCTGCAAAGGTCCTACAACCCTCCTACACACATCCTAAATCCCTCCTATACATTTACTACAGCCCACATGCACACGTCCTACATCCGGCCTGCACAATTCACACATACCTCCTGCTCACATCTGTGAGTACTCCTTCACGAGACCTAGAGCCCACTTTCACACGTCCTACAACCCTCCTGCACACGTCCTAGAGTCCTACTTCACACGTCCTTCAGCCCTCCATCAAAAGACCTATAGCCCTCCTACACACGTCCTAGAGTCCTCCTACACATATCCTACAGTCCTCCAGTACACGTCCTACAATCTCCTGCACACGTCCTCGTTCCTCCGACACACAAGAAGAGCCCTCCTTCACAGGCCCTAGAGTCCTCCTGCACATGTCATAAAGCCCAAGTACACACAACTAGAGCCCTCTTTCACCAGTCCTACATCTCTCCTGCACAAGTTCTAGATCCTTAATTCACAAGTCCTGCAGCCCTGCTATGCATGTCCTAGACCCTCCTACACACGTCCTAGAGCTCTCCTACATACGTCCTGGAGCACTCCTACACACGTCCTAGACCCCTCCTCACATGTCTTAGAACCCTCCTGCACACGACCTACAGACCTCCGGCACATGTCCCAGAGCCCTCCTCAAAACATCGTAGAGCTCTCGTTCACGTTGTACAGCCGTCCTACACACGTTTTAGCACCCTACTAAACACATCTTCGATCCCTCCTATACACATACTAGAGCACTCCTACACACGTGCTACAGATCGCCTACACACCTCTTTCAGCCCTCCTGCACATGTCAAGAGTCATCGTGCACACATCATAGAGACCTTCTGCAAACGACCTGGAGCCCTCCTACACACGTCCTAGAGCCCTCCTGCACATGACATAAAGCTCTCCTGCACACATACTAGAGTTCTCCTAAGCATGACCTACAGTACTATAGCACACGTCCTTGAGCCCTCCTTCACAAATCCTAGAGCCCTGGAACGCATGTAATTGAGCCCTCCTACACACTTCCTAGATCCCTCTTAAACACGTATTAGAGCCCTCCCAAACACATCCTAGTGATCTCCTGCACACGCCCTGCCGCTCTCCGACACACATCTTATAACCCTTCTGCACATGTCCTAGAGCCTTAATTCACAAGTCCTGCAGCCCTCTAGCGCACGTCCTATAACCCTCCTACACACGTACTAGAGCTCTCCTACACACATCCTGGAGCACGACTACACACGTCCTAGAGCTCTCCTGCACACGTCCTACAAACCTCCTGCACATGTCCTACAGACCTCCTGCACACACCCTACAGCCCGCCCCACATCGCTGAGCCCTCCTACGCACATCCTGGAGCCCTCCTACACACGTCCTACTGCCCTCCTGTACATGTCCTACAACCCTCCTGCAAAGGTGCTAGAGACCTCTGCACACATCAGAGAGCCCTCCTAAACACGTCCTAGAGACATCCTTAACATGTATGACAGCACTTCTGCAATCATTCTAGATCCCTTGTACACACATCCTAGAGCCATCCTACACAGATCCTAGATCCCTCCTGCACGTGTCATAACGCCCTCGTACACATGTGCTAGAGGCCTCCTTCCCACGTCCTACAGCCCTTCTGCACACGAATTAGAGCCCTCCTGCACATGTCCTGGAGCACTCCTACACATATCCTAGAGCTCTCCTTCACACGTCCTACAGCCCTTCAGCACATATCCTAAATCATCCTTCACAAAACCAAGAGCCCTCCTACACATGTCCTAGAGAGCTTCTGCACATATCATAAACCTCTCAAACACTCGTGCTAGAGCACTCCTTCACCCATCCTACATCCCTCCGGCACACATCCTAGAGCCTTCATTTACAAGTCCTGCCGCCCTCCTACGCACGTCCTAGAACCCTCCTAAACACATCCTAGACACCTCCTTCACACGTCCTGGAGCACTCCTACACATATCCTACAGCTCTCCTGCGCACATCCTACACCCCCCTGCACACGTCTAACAGACATTCTGAACATGTCCCACAGCCCTCCTCCACATGTCCCTGAGGCCTCCTACACAGGTCCTAGAGCCCTCCTGCAAACATCTTAAAGCCCTCTTGCACACGTCTTAAAGCCCTCTTGCACATGACCTAGAGCCCTACTTGACACGTGCTACATTCCTCCTATGCACGTTATAAAGCCCTCCTACACACGTCCTATAGCCCTCAGAAACACATCCTAGATCCCTCCTACCCACATCCTACAGCCCTCCTACACACGTCCCAGAGACCTCCTGCACATGTGCTAGAGCACTCTACACATGTCCTAGAGCCCTCCAAACCCCTTTCTAGAGCCCTCCTGCACACATTTTACAGCCATCCTGCAAACGTCCTAGATCACTCCTGCACACATCCTAGATCCCTCCGGCACACGTCACAGAGCCCTCCTCCACACGTCCTAGAGCCCTCCTTCACACATCCTCCACACTCCTGCAATGGTCCTACAACCCTCCTACACACGTCCTAAAGCCCTCCTACACACGTCCTACAGCCCTCATGCACATGTCCTACATCCGGCCGGCACAATTCACACATAACTCCTGCTCGCATCATTGAGTTCTCCTTCACAAGACCTAGAGACCTCTTTCACACGTCCTACAACCCTCCTGCACAGGTCCTAGAGTCCTAGTTCACACGTCCTTCTGCCCTCCATCAAAAGTCCTACAGCCCTCCTGCACACGTCCTTGAGCCCTCCTACACATGACCTACAGCCCTCCATTACATGTCCTACAACCTCCAGCACACGTCCTAGATCCTCCAACACACAACCAAGAGACCTCCTACACAGGCCCTAGAGGTCTCCTGAACATGTCATAAAGCCCTCGTACAAACATGCTAGAGCCCTCTTTCAGCCGTCCTACATTCCTCCTGCACACGTCCTATACACATACTAGAGCACTCCTACACACATGCTACAAACCGCCTACACACCTCTTTCAGCCCTCCTGCACATGTCAAGAGCCGTCGTGCACACATCATAGAGCCCTTCTGCAAATGACCTGGAGCCCTCCTACACATGTCCTAGAGCCCTCCTGCACATGACATAAAGCTCTACTGCACACATCCTAGAGTTCTCCTGAACACGACCTACAGTCCTCTAGCACACGTCCTTGAGCCCTCCTTCAAAAATCCTACAGCCCTGGTACACATGTAATTGAACCCTCCTACACACTTCCTAAGTCCCTCCTAAACACGTATTAGAGCCCTCCCAAACACATCCTAGTGAACTCCTGCACACGTCCTGCAGCCCTCCTTCACACGTCTTACATCCCTTCTGCACATGTCCTAGAGCCTTAATTCACAAGTCCTGCAGCCCTCTAACCCACATCCTAGAACCTTCCTACACACGTACTAGAGCCCTCCTACACAAATCCTGGAGCACGACTACATGTGTCCTAGAGCTCTCCTGCACACGTCCTACAACCCTCCTGCACATGTCCTACAGACCTCCTGCACACACCCTACAGCCCGCCCCACAGCCCTGAGCCCACCTACACATATCCTGGAGCCCTCCTACACACGTCCTGGTGCCCTCCTGTAAATGTCCTACAACCATCCTGCGAAGGTGCAAGAGACCTCTGCACACATCAGAGAGCCCTCCTAAAGAAGTCCTAGAAACATCCTTACCATGTCTGACAGCACTTCTGCAATCATCCTAGATCCCTTCTACACACATCCTAGAGCCCTCATACACAGATCCTAGATTCATCCCGCACGTGTAAAAGCCCTCGTACACACGTGCTAGAGGCCTCCTTACCACGTCCTACAACCCTCTGCACACGAATTAGAGCCCTCCTGCACATGACATCGAGCACTCCTACACACATTCTAGAGCTCTCCTTCACACGTCCTACAGCCCTCCAGCACAGATCCTAAATCCTCCTTCACACAACCAAAAGCCCTCCTACACATATCCTAGAGTGCTTCTGCACATGTCATAAACCTCTCATACACTCGTGCTAGAGCACTCCTTCACCCATCCTACATCCCTCCAGCCCACATCCGAGAGACTTCATTCACAAGTCCTGCTGCCCTCCTACGCACGTCCTAGAACCCTGCTGAACACATCCTAGGGACCTCTACACACGTACTGGAGCACTCTACACATATCCTACAGCTCTCCTGCACACATCCTACACCCCCCCTGCACACGTCTTACAGGCCTCCTGAACACATCCCACAGCCCTCCTCCACATGTCCCTGAGGCCTCCTACACAGTCCTAGAGCCCTCCTGCAAACATCTTAAACCCCTCTTGCACACGTCTTAAAGCCCTCTTGCACATGACCTAGAGCCCTACTTGACACGTGCTACATTCTTCCTATGCACGTCATAAAGCCCTCCTACACACGTCCTATAGCCCTCCGAAAAACATCCTACAGCCCTTCTACACATGTCCCAGATCCCTCCTACACATGTCCTAGAGCACTCCTACACATGTCCTAGACCCTCCTACCCATGTCATAGAGGCCTCCAACCCACTTCCTTGAGCCCTCCTGATCAGGTTTTACAGCCATCCTGCAAATGTCCTAGATCCCTCCTGCACACGTCACAGAGCCCTCCTCCACACGTCCTAGAGCCCTCCTTCACACATCCTCCACCCTCCTGCAAAGGTCCTACAACCCTCCTACACACGTCCTAAAGCCCTCCTACACACGTCCTAAAGCCCACATGCACACGTCCTACATCCGGCCTGCACAATTCACAGATCCCTCCTGCTCACATCTTTGAGTACTCCTTCACAAGACCTAGAGCCCTCTTTCACACGTCCTACAACCCTTCTGCACACGTCCTAGAGTCCTACTTCACACGTCCTTCAGCCCTCCATCAAAAGTCCTACAGCTCTCCTACACACATCCTAGAGACCTCGTACACATGTCCTACAGCCCTCCATTACACGTCCTACAACCTCCTGCACACGTCCTAGATCCTCCGACACACAACAAAGGGCCCTCCTACACAGGCCCTAGAGTACTCCTGCACATGTCATAAAGCCCTCGTACACACATGCTAGGGCCTTCTTTCAGCCGTCCTAAATCCCTCCTGCACACCTCCTAGACTCTTAATTCACAAGTCCTGCAGCCCTCCTAGAGATGTCCTAGACCCTCCTACACACGTCTTAGAGCCCTCCTACAAACGTCCTGGAGCACTCCTACACATATCCTACAGCTCTCCTTCACACATCCTACACCCCCCTGCACACGTTTTGCAGACCTCCTGAACATGTCCCACAGCCCTCCTCCACTTGTCCCTGAGGCCTCCTGCACAGGTCCTAGAGCCCCCCTCCAAACATCTTAACGCCCTCTTGCACACGTCTTAAAGCACTCTTGCACATGACATAGAGCCCAACTTGACACGTGCTACATTCCTCCTATACACGTCATAAAGCCCTCCTACACACGTCCTATAGCCCTCCGAAAAACATCCTAGATCCCTCCTACACACATCCAACAGCCCTCCTACACATGTCCCAGAGACCTCCTACACATGTCCTAGAGCCCTCCTACACATGTCCTAGAGCCCTCCAACCCACTACCTAGAGCCCTCCTTCACACGTTTTACAGCCATCCTGCAAACGTCCTAGATCCCTCCTGCACAGGTCACAGAGCCCTCCACCACACATCCTAGAGCCCTCCTTCACACAGCCTCCACCCTCCTGCAAAGGTCCTACAACCCTCCTACACTCGTCCTAAATCCCTCCTACACAAGTACTACAACTCTCCTACACACGTCCTAAATCCCTCCTACACACATCCTACAACCCTCCTGCACATGTCCTAGAGTCCTAATTCACACGACCTTCAGCCCTCCTTCACAAGTCCTACAGCCCTCCTGCACACGTCCTAGATCCTCCTACACACAACAAAGAGCACTCCTACACAGATCCCAGAGTCCTCCTGCACATGTCATAAAGCCCACGTACACACATCTAGAGCCCGCATTCACGCGTCCTACATCCCTCCTGCACAAGTTTAGATCCTTAATTCACAAGTCCTGCAGCCCTCCTATGCATGTCCTACACCCTCCTACACACGTCCTTAGGCTCTCCTACATACGTCCTGCAGCCCTCCTATGCATGTCCTAAACCGTCCTACACACGTCCTAGAGCTCTCCTACATACGTCCTTAGGCACTCCTACACACGTCCTAGACCCCTCCTGCACACGTCTTAGAACCCTCCTGCATAAGTCCTACAGACCTCCTGCTCATGTCCCAGAGCCCTCCACAACACATTGTAGAGCTCTCATTCACATAGTACAGCCTTCCTACACACGTTTTAGTACCCTACTACACACATCTTAGATCCCTCCTATACACATACTAGAGCACTCCTACATACGTGCTACAGACCGCCTACACACCTCTTTCAGCCCTCCTGCACATGTCAAGAGCCATCGTGCACACATCATAGAGCCCTTCTGCAAACGACCTGGAGCCCTCCTACACACGTCCTAGAGCCCTCCTGCACATGACATAAAGCTCTCTTGCACACATCCTAGAGTTCTCCTGAACACGACCTATAGTCCTCTAGCACACGTCCTTGAGCCCTCCTTCACAAATTCTACAGCCCTGGTACACATGTAATTGAGCTCTCCTACACACTTACTATTTCCCTCCTAAACACGTATTCGAGCCCTCCCACACACATCCTAGTGATCTCCTGCACACGTCCTGCAGATCTCCTTCACACGTCTTACATCCCTTCTGCACATGTCCTAGAGCCTTAATTGACAAGTCCTGCAGCCCTCTAATGCAGTCCTAGAACCCTCCTACACACATACTAGAGCCCTCCTACACACATCCTGGTGCACAACTATATACGTCCTAGAACTCTACTGCGCACGTCCTACAACCCTTCTGCACATATCCTACAGACCACCTGCACACACCCTACAGCCCGCCCCACATCCCTGACCCCTCGTACACACACACTGGAAACCTCCTACACACGTCCTAGTACCCTCCTGTACATGTCCTACATCCTTCCTGCAAAGGTGCTAGACACCTCTGCACACATCAGAGAGCCCTCATAAACACGTCCTAGAGACATCCTTAACATGTCTGACAGCCCTTTTGCAATCATCCTAGATCCCTTCTACACACATCCTAGAGCCCTCCTACACAGATCCTAGAACCCTCCCACACGTGTCATAAAGCCCTCGTACACACGTGCTAGAGGCCTCCTTCCCAAGTCCTACAGCCCTCCTGCACACGAATTAGAGCCCTCCTGCACATGTCCTGGAGCACTCCTACACACATCCTAGAGCTCTCCTTCATACGTCCTACAGCCATCCAGCACACATCCTAAATCCTCCTTCACACAACCAAGAGCCCTCCTACACATGTCCTAGAGTGCTTCTGCACATGTCATAAACCTCTCATACACTCGTGCTAGAGCCCTCCTTCACCCATCCTACATCCTTCCAGCACACATCCTAGAGCCTTATTTCACAAGTCCTGCCGCCCTCCTACGCACGTCATAGGACCCTCCTAAACACATCCTAGAGACCTCCTACACACATCCTGGAGCACTCCTCCACATATCCTACAGCTCTCCTGCACACATCCTACACCCCCCTGCACACGTCTTACACACCTCCTGAACACGTCCCACAGCACTCCTCCACATGTCCCTGAGGCCTCCTACACAGGACCTAGAGCCCTCCTGCAAACATCTTAAAGTCGTCTTGCACACGTCTTAAAGCCCTCTTGCGCATGACCTAGAGCCCTACTTGACACGTGCTACTGTCATCCTATACACGTCATAAAGCCCTCTTAAACACGTGCTATAGGCCCCGAAAAACATCCTAGAGACCTCCTACACACATACTACAGCCCTCCTACACATGTCCCAGAGCCCTCCTACACATGTCCTAGAGGCCTCCAACCCACTTCCTAGAGCCTTCCTGCACACGTTTTACAGCCATCCTGCAAACGGCCTAGATCCCTCCTGCACACGTCATAGAGACCTCTTCCACACGTCCTAGAGCCCTCCTTCATACATCCTCCACCCTCCTGCAAAGGTCCTACAACCCTCCTACACACGTCCTAAAGCCCTCCTACACACGACCTGCAGCCCTCATGCACACGTCCTACATCCGGCCTGCACAATTCACACATACCTCCTGCTCACATCTTTGAGTCCTCCTTCACAAGCCCTAGAGCCCTCTTTCACACGTCCTACAACCCTCCTGCACACCTCCTAGAGTCCTACTTCACACGTCCTTCAGCCCTCCATCAAAAGTCCTACAGCCCTCCTACACACATCCTAGAGCCCTGCTACACATGTCCTACAGCCCTCCATTACACGTCCTACAACCTCCTGCACACATCCTAGATCCTACGACACACAACCAAGAGCCCTCCTACACAGTCCCTAGAGTCCTCCTGCACATGTCATAAAGCCTTCGTACACATATGCTAGAGCCCTTTTTCAGCCGTCCTACATCCCTCCTGCACACGTCCTAGACCCTTAATTCACAAGTCCTGCAGCCCTCCTACGCATGTCCTAGACCCTCCTACAAACGTCTTAGAGCCCTCCTCCAAATGTCCTGGAGCACTCCTACACACGTCCTAGACCCCTCCTGCACATGTCCTACAGCCCTCGTGCACATCCTACAAACCTCCTGCACATATTCTACAGTCTTCCTATACACATCCCTGAGCCCTCCTACACACATCCTAGAGCCCTCCTGCACACATCTTAAAACCCTCTTGCACAGGTCTTAAAGCCCTCTTGCAAACAACTTAGAGCCCTACTTGACACGTCCTACATTCCTCCTATACACTTCATAAAGCCCTCCTGCACACATTTTAGAGCCCACCTTCACCATCCTACACTCTCCTGCAAAGTCCTGTAACCCTCCTACACACGTTCAAAAGCACTCCTACGCACGTCCTACAGCCCTCATGCACACGTCCTACATCCAGCTTGAACAATACACACTTACCTCCTGCTCACATCTTTGAGTCCTCCTTCACAAGACCTAGAGCACTCTTTCACACGTTATACAACCCTCCTGCACACGGCCTAAAGTCCTACTTCACACGTCCTTCAGCCCTCCTTCAAAATCCTACAGCCCTCCTAAGCATATCCCAGAATCCTCCAACACACGACCTAGAGCCCTACCACACATGTCCTAGAGCCCTCCTTCCCAAGTCCTACAGCCCTCCTGCACACATCCTAGATCCTTCTACACACAAGAAAGAGCACTCCTACACAGATCCTAGAGTACTCCTGCACATGTCATAAAGCCCACGTACACACATCTAGAGCCCTCTTTCACCCGTCCTACATCCCTCCTGCACAAGTTCTAGATCCTTAATTCACAAGTCCTGCAGCCCTCCTATGCATGTTCAAGACCGTCCTACACACGTCCTCGAGCTCTCCTACATACGTCCTGGAGCACTCCTAAACACATCCTAGACCCCTCCTGCACACGTCTTAGAACCCTCCTGCACACGTCCTACAGACCTCCTGCACATGTCCCAGAGCCCTCCACAACACATCGTAGAGCTCTCATTCACGTTGTACAGCCGTCCTACACACGTTTTAGCACCCTACTACACACATCTCCGATCTCTCCTATACACATACTAGAGTACTCCTACACACGTGCTACAGACCGCCTACACACCTCTTTCAGCCCTCCTGCACATGTCAAGAGCCATCGTGCACACATCATAGAGCCCTTCTGCAAACGATGTGGAGCCTCCTACACACGTCCTAGAACCCTCCTGCACATGACATAACGCTCTCCTGCACACATCCTAGAGTTCTCCTGAACACGACCTACAGTTCTCTAGCACACGTCCTTGAGCCCTCCTTCACAAATCCTACAGCCCTGGTACACATGTAATTGAGCCCTCCTATACACTTCCTAGATCCCTCCTAAACACGTATTATAGCCCTCCTGCACACATCCTAGTGACCTCCTGAACACGTCCTGCAGCACTCCTTTACACATCTTACATCCCTTCTGCACATGTCCTAGAGCCTTAATTCACAAGTCCTGCAGCCCTCTAACGCACGTCCTACAACCCTCCTACACACATACTAGAGCCCTCCTACACACGTCCTAGAGCTCTCCTGCACACGTCCTACCACCCTCCTGCACGTGTCCTACAGACCTCCTCCACACACCCTACAGCCCTCCCCACATCCCTGAGCCCTCCTACACACATCCTGGGGCCCTCCTACACAGGTCCTAGTGCCCTCCTGTACATGTCCTACAACCCTACTGCAAAGGTGCTAGAGACCTCTGCACACATCATAGAGCCCTCCTAAACAAGTCCTAGAGACATCCTTAACATGTCTGACAGCCCTTCTGCAATCATCCTAGATCCCTTCTACACAAATCCTAGAGCCCTCATACACAGATATTAGATCCCTCCTGCACGTGTCATAAAGCCCTCGTACACACATGCTAGAGGCCTCATTCCCACGTCCTACAGCCCTCCTGCACACGAATTAGAGCCCTCCTGCCCATGTCCTGGAGCACTCCTACACACATCCTAGAGCTCTCCTTCACTCATCCTACAGCCCTCCAGCACGCATCCTAAATCCTCTTTCACACAACCAAGAGCCCTCTTACACAGGTGCTAGAGTGCTTCTGAACATGTCACAAACCTCTCGTACACTCGTGCTAGAGCCCTCCTTCACCATCCTTCATCCCTCTGGCACACATCCTAGAGTCTTAATTCACAAGTCCTGCCGCCCTCCTACGCACGACCTAGAACCCTCCTAAACACATCCTAGAGACCTCCTACACACGTCCTGGAGCACTCCTACACATATTCTACAGTTCTCCTGCACACATCCTACACCCCCCTGCACACATACTACAGACATCCTGAACACGTCCCACAGCACTCCTCCACATGTCACTGAGGCCTCCTACACAGGTCCTAGAGCCCCCCTGCACACATCTTAAGGCCCGCTTGCACACGTCTTAAAGCCTTCTTGCACATGACCTAGAGCCCTACTTGACACGTGCTACATTCCTCCTATATACGTCATAAAGCCCACCTACACACCTCCTATAGCCCTACGAAAAACATCCTAGAGACCTCCTACACATATCCTACAGCCCTCCTACACATGTCCCAGAGCCCTACTACACATGTCCTAGAGCCCTCCTACACATGTCCTACAGCCCTCCATTACACGTCCTACAACAACCTGCGCACATCCTAGATCCTTCGACACACAACCAAGAGCCCTCCTACACATGCCCTAGAGTCCTCCTGCACATGTCATAAAGCCCTCGTACACACATGCTAGAGCCCTCTTTCAGCCATCCTACATCCCTCCTGCACACGTCCTAGACCCTTAATTCCCAAGTCCAGCAGCCCTCCTACGCATGTCCTAGACCCTCATACACATGACGTAGAGCCCTCCTACAAACGTAGTGGAGAACTCCTACACACGTCCTCGCCCCCTCCTGCACATGTCTTACTGCCCCCGTGCACATCCTACAGTCCTCCTGCACACATTCTATAGTCCTGCTATACACGTCCCTGAGCCCTCCTACACACATCCTAGACGCCTCCTGCCATGTCTTAAAACCCTCATGCACACGTCTTATAGCCCTCTTGCAAACAATCTAGAGCCCTACTTGACTCATCCTACATTCCTCTTATAACTTCATAAAGCCATCCTCCACACATCCTAGAGCCCTCCTTCACACATCCTCCACTCTCCTGCAAAGTCTTACAACCCTCCTACGCAAGTTCAAAAGCCCTCCTACACACGTCCTACACCCCTCATGCACATGTCCTACATCCGGCCTGCACAATTCACACATACTTCCTGCTCACATCTTGAGTCCTCCTTCACAAGACCTAGAGCATTCTTTCACACGTCCTACAACCCTCCTACACACGTCCTAGAGTCCTACATCACACGTACTTCAGTCCTCCTTCAAAAGTCCTACAGCAGTTCTAACCATATCCCAGAATCCTCCTACACACGACCTAGAGCCGTACCACACATGTCCTAGAGCCCTCCTTCACAAGTCCTACATCCCTCATGCACACGTCCTAGATCCTCCTACACACAACAAAGAGCACTCCTACACAGATCCTAGAGTCCTCCTGCACATGTCATAAAGCCCACGTACACACATCTAGAGCCCTCTTTCACCCGTCCTACATCCCTCCTGCACAAGTTCTAGTTCCTTAATTCACAAGTCCTG
This sequence comes from Glaucomys volans, assembly GCA_020662805.1. Lineage (NCBI taxonomy): Eukaryota > Metazoa > Chordata > Mammalia > Rodentia > Sciuridae > Glaucomys > Glaucomys volans. The sequence goes on along the minus strand of JAJEJO010059107.1, from coordinate 1,844 downwards.
CAGCCCTCCTATGCATGTTCTAGACCCTCCTACACACGTCCTAGAGCTCTCCTACTTACGTCCTGGAGCACTACTACACACGTCCTAGACCCCTCCTGCACACGTCTTAGAACCCTCCTGCACACGTCCTACAGACCTCCTGCACATGTCCCAGAGCCCACCTCAGCACATTGTAGAGCTCTCATTCACGTTGTACAGCCGTCCTACACACGTTTTAGCACCCTACTGCACACATCTTCGATCCCTCCTATACACATACGAGAGCACTCCTACACATGTGCTACAGACCGCTTACACACCTCTTTCAGCCCTCCTGCGCATGTCAAGAGCCATCGTGCACACATCATAGAGCCCTTCTGCAAACGACCTGGAGCCCTCCTACACACATCCTAGAGCCCTCCTGCACATGACATAAAGCTCTCCTGCACATATCCTAGAGTTCTCCTGAACATGACCTACAGTCCTCCAACACACGTCCTTGAGCCTTCCTTCACAAATCCTACAGTGCTGGTACACATGTAATTGAGCCCTCCTACACACTTCCTAGATCCCTCCTAAACACGTATTAGAGCCCTCCCACACCCATCCTAGTGATCTCCTGCACACATCCTGCAGCTCTCCTTCACACGTCTTACACCCCTTCTGCACATGTCCTACAGCCTTAATACACAAGTCCTGCCGCTCTCCAACGCACGTCCTAGAGACCTCTTAAACACATCCTGGAGCACGACTACACACGTCCTAGAGCTCTCCTGCACACGTCCTACAACCCTCCTGCACATGTCCTACAGACCTCCTGCACACACCCTACAGCCCGCCCCACATCCCTGAGCCCTCCTACACACATCCTGGAGCCCTCCTACACAAGTCCTAGTGCCCTCCTCTACATGTCCTACAACCCTACTGCAAAGGTGCTAGAGACCACTGCACACATCAGAGAGCCCTCCTAAACACGTCCTAGAGACATCCTTAACATGTCTGACAGCCCTTCTACATTCATCGGAAATCCCTTCTACACACATCCTAGAGCCCTCCTACACAGATCCTAGATCCCTCCCCCACGTGTCATAAAGCCCTCGTACACACTTCTAGAGGCCCCCTTCCGACGTCCTACAGCCCTACTGCACACGAATTAGAGCCCTCCTGCCCATGTCCTGGAGCACTCCTACACACATCCTAGAGCTCTCCTTCACACGTCCTACAGGCCTCCAGCACACATCCTAAATCCGCCTTCACACAACCAAGAGACCTCCTACACATGTCCTAGAGTGCTTCTGCACATGTCATAAACCTCTCGTACACTCGTGTTAGAGCCCTCCTTCACCCATCCTACATCCCTCCGGCACACATCCTAGAGCCTTAATTCACAAGGCCTGCTGACCTTCTACGCACGTCCTAGCACCCTCTTAAACACATCCTAGAGACCTCCTACCCACGTCCTGGAGCACTCTACACATATCCTACAGCTCTCCTGCACACATCCTACACCCCCTGCACACGTCTTACAGACCTCCTGAACACGTCCCACAGCCATCCTCCACATGTCACTGAGGCATCCTACACAGGTCCCAGAGCCCTCCTGCACATGTCCTACAGCCCTCGTGCACATCCTACAGTCCACCTGCACACATTCTACAGTCCTCCTACACACGTCCCTGAGCCCTCCTACACACATCCTAGAGCCCTCCTGCACACGTCTTAAAGCCCTCTTGCACACGGACTAAACCCTCTTGTAAACAACCTAGAGCCCTACCTGACACATCCTACATTCCTCCTATACACTTCATAAAGCCCTCCTCCACACATCCTAGAGCCCTCCTTCATACATCCTCCACTCTCCCTCA
>JAJEJO010059106.1:0-32083 GCA_020662805.1 Glaucomys volans | reverse complement strand
CTTACACATGACCTAGAGCCCTACTTGACACGTGCTACATTCCTCCTCTACACGTCATAAAGCCCTCCTACACACGTCCTATAGCCCTCCGAGAAACATCCTAGAGCCCTCCTAAACACATCCTACAGCCCTCCTACACATGTCCCAGAGCCCTCCTACACATATCCTAGAGCTCTCCTACACAAGTCCTAGAGCCCTCCAACCCACTTCCTAGAGCCCTCCTGCACAGGATTTACAGCCATCCTGCAAACATCCTAGATCCCTCCTGCACACGTCACAGAGCCCTCTTCCACACATCCTAGAGCCATCCATCACACATTATCCACCCTCCTGCAAAAGTCCTACAACCCTCCTACTCACGTCCTACAGCCCTCATGCACACGTCCTACATCCGCCCTGCACAATTCACACAAACCTCCTGCTCACATCTTTGAGTCCTCCTTCCCAAGACCTAGAGCCCTATTTCACAAGTCCTACAACCCTCCTGAACACGTCCTAGAGTCCTACATCACACGTCCTTCAGCCCTCCATCAAAAGTCCTACAGCCCTCCTACACACGTCCTAGAGCCCTCCTACACATGTACTACAGCCCTCCAGTGCACGTGCTACAACCTCCTGCACACGTCCTAGATCCTCCGACACACAACCAAGAGCCCTCCTACACAGGCCCTAGAGTCCTCCTGCACATGTCATAAAGCCCTCGTACACACGTGCTAGAGCCCTCTTTCAGCCATCCTACAAACCTCCTGCACACGTCCTAGAGTCCTACTTCACAGGTCCTTCAGCCCTCCTTCAAAAGTCCTACAGCCCTCCTAACCATATCCCAGAATCCTCCTACACACGACCTAGACCACTACCACACATGTCCTAGAGCCCTCCTTCACAATTCCTACAGCCGTCCTACACACGTCCTTGACCCTCCTACACACAACAAAGTGCAGATCCTAGAGTCCTACTGCACATGTCATAAAACCCACGTACACACATCTAGAACCCTCTTTCACCCGTCCTACATCCCTCCTTCACTAGTTCTTGATCCTTTATTCACAAGTCCTGCAGCCCTCCTATGCATGTCCTAGACACTCCTACACATGTCCTAGAGCTCTCCTACATACGTCCTGGAGCACTCCTACACACGTCCTAGACCCCTCCTGCACACGTCTTAGATCCCTCCTGCACATGTCCTACACACCTCCTGCACATGTCCCAGAGCCCTCCTCAACACATCGTAGAGCTCTCATTCACGTTGTACAGCCGTCCTACACACGGTTTAGCACACTACTACACACATCTTCCATCCCTCCTATACACATACTAGAGCACTCCTACACACGTGCTACAGACCGCCTACACTCCTCTTTCAGCCCTCCTGCACATGTCAAGAGCCATCGTGGACACATCATAGAGCCCTTCTGCAATCGACCTGGAGCCCTCCTACACACGTCCTAGAGCCCTCCTGCACATGACATAAAGCTCTCCTGCACACATCCTAGAGTTCTCCTCAACACGAACTACAGTCCTCTAGCACATGTCCTTGAGCCCTCCTTCACAAATCCTACAGCCCTGGACAACATGTAATTGAGCCCTCCTACACACTTCCTAGATCAGTCCTAAACACGTATTAGAGCCTTCCCAAACAGATCCTACTGATATCCTGCACATGTCCTGCAGCTCTCCTTCACACGTCTTACATCCATTCTGCACATGTCCTAGAGCCTTAACTCACAAGTCCTGCAGCCCTCTAACGCATGTCCTAGAACCCTCCTACACACATATAGAGCCTTCCTACACATGTCCTAGAGCCCTCCAACCAACTTCCTAGAGCCCTCCAGCACACGTTTTACAGCCATCCTGCAAACGACGTAGATCCCTCCTGCACACATCACAGAGCCCTCCTCCACACGTCCTAGAGCCCTCCTTCACACATCCTCCAACCTCCTGCAAAGGTCCTACAACCCTCCTACACACATCCTAAAGCCCTCCTACACACGTCCTACAGCCCTCATGCACACGTCCTACATCCGGCCTGCACAATTCACACATACCTCCTGCTCACATCTTTGAATACTCCTTCACAAGACCTAGATCCCACTTTCACACGTCCTAAAACCCTCCTGAAGACGTCCTAGAGTCCTACTACACACGTGCTTCAGCCCTCCATCAAAAGTCCTACTGCCCTCCTACACATGTCCTAGACCCTCCTACCCATGCCCTACAGCCCTCGTGCACATCCTACAGACGACCTGCACACATTCTACAGTCCTCCTATACACGTCCCTGAGCCCTCCTACACACACCCTAGAGCCCTCCTGCGTACGTCTTAAAACCCTCTTGCACACGTCTTAAAGCCCTCTTGCAAACAGCCTAGAGCCCTACTTGACACGTCCTACATTCCTCCTATGCACTTCATAAAGCCCTCCTCCACACATCCTTGAGCCCTCCTTCACACATCCTCCACTCTCCTGCAAAGTCCTACAACCCTCCTACACACGTTCAAAAGCCCTCCTACACACGTCCTAAAGCCCTCATGCACACGTCCTACATCCGGCCTGCACAATTCACACATACCTCCTGCTCACATCTTTGAGTCCTCCTTCACAAGACCTAGAGCACTCTTTCACACGTCCTACAACCCTCCTACACACAACCTAGAGCCCTACCACACATATCCTCGAGCCCTCCTTCACAAGTCCTACAGCCCTCCAACACACTTCTAGATCCCTCCTAAACACGTATTAGAGCCCTCCCACACACATCCTAGTGATCTCCTGCACATGTCCTGCAGCTCTCCTTCACACGTCTTACATCCCTTCTGCACATGTCCTAGAGCCTTAATTCACAAGTCCTGTAGCCCTCTAACGCGTGTCCTAGAATCTTCCTACACACATACTACAGCCCTCCTACACGCATCCTGGAGCACGACTACACACATCCTAGAGCTCTCCTGCACACGTCCTACAACACTCCTGCACATGTCCTTCAGACCTCCTGCACACACACAACAGCCCGCATCACATCCCTGAGCCCTCCTACACACATCCTGGAGCCCTCATACACACGTCCTAGTGCCCTCCTGTACATGTCCTACAACCCTCCTGCAAAGGTGCTAGAGACCTCTGCACACATCAGAGAGCCCTCCTAAACCGTCCTAGAGACATCCTTAACAGGTCTGACAGCCCTTCTGCAATCATCCTAGATCCCTTCTACACACATCCTAGAGCCCTCCTACACCAAACCTAGATCCCTCCCGCACGTGTCATAAAGCCCTCGTACACGTGTGATAGAGGCCTCCTTGCCACGTCCTACAGCCCTCATGCACATGAATTAGAGCCCTCCTGCACATGTCCTGGAGCACTCCTACACACATCCTAGAGCTCTCCTTCACACCTCCTACAGCCCTCCAGCACACATCCTAAATCCTCCTTCACACAACCAAGAGCCCTCCTACACATGTCCTAGAGTGCTTCTGCACATGTCATAAACCTCTCCTTCACTCGTGCTAGAGCCCTCTTCACCCATCCTACATCCCTCCCGCACACATCCTAGAGCCTTAATTCACAAGTCCTGCCGCCCTCCTAAGCACGTCCTATATCCCTCCTAAACACATCCTAGAGACCTCCTACACACGTCCTGGAGCACACCTACACATATCCTACAGCTCTCCTGCACACATCCTACACGTCCCTGCACACGTTTTACAGACCTCCTGAACACGTCCCACAGCCCTCCTCCACATGTCCCTGAGGCCTCCTACACAGGTCCTAGAGCCCTCCTGCAAACATCTTAAAGCCCTCTTGCCCACGTCTTAATGCCCTCCTACACATGTCCTAGAGCCCTCCTACACATGTCCTAGAGCCCTACTACCCACTTCCTAGAGCCCTTCTGCACCCGATTTACAGCCATACTGCAAACGTCCTAGATCCCTCCTCCACACGTCACAGAGCCGTCCTCCACCCGTCCTAGAGCCCTCCTTCACACATCCTCCACCCTCCTGCTAAAGTCCGACAACCCACCTACACACGTCCTAAAGCCCTCCTACACACGTCCTACAGCCCTCATGCACACGTCTTACATCCGGCCAGCACAATTCACACATACCTCCTGCTCACATCTTTGAGTCCTCCTTCACAAGACCTAGAGCCCTCTGTCACACGTCCTACAACCCTCCTGCAGACGTCCTAGAGTCCTACTTCACACGTCCTTCAGCCCTCCATCAAAAGTCCCACAGCCCTCTTACACATTTCCTAGGGCCCTCCTACACATATCCTACTGCCCTCCATTACACATCCTACCACCTCCTGCACCCGTCCTAGATCCTGCGACACACAACCAAGAGCCCTCGTATAGAGGCCCTAGATTCCTCCCTGCACATGTCATAAAGCACTTGTATACACATGCTAGAGCCCTCTTTCAGCCGTCCTACATCCCTCCTGCACACATCCTAGACGCTTAATTCACAAATCCTGCAGCCCTCCTATGAATGTCCTAAACACTCCTACACATGTCCTAGAGCCCTCCTACAAACGTCCTGGAGCACTCCTACACACGTCCTAGACCCCGCCTGCACATGTCCTACAGCCCTCGTGCACATCCTACATACCACCTGCACACATTCCACAGTCCTCCTATACACGTCCCTGAGCCCTCCTACACACATCCTAGAGCCCTCCTGCACAAGTCTTAAAACACTCTTGCACACGTCTTAAAGCCCTCTTGCAAACAGCCTAGAGTCCTCCTTGACACGTCCTACATTCCTCCTATACACTTCATAAAGCCCTCCTCCACACATCCTAGAGCCCTCCTTCACACATCCTCCACCCACCTGCAAAGTACTACAACCCTCTTACACACGTTCAAAAGCCCTCCTACACACGTCCTACAGCCCTCATGCACACGTCCCATATCCGGCCTGCACAATTCACAAATAACTCCTGCTCACATCTTTGAGTCCTCCTTCACAAGCCTTGAGCACTCTTTCACACGTCCTACAACACTCTTGCACACGTCCTAGAGTCCTACTTCACATGTCCTTCAGCCCTCCTTCAAAAGTCCTACAGCCCTCCTAACCATATCCCAGAATCCCCCTACATATGACCTAGAGACCTACCACACATGTCCTAGAGCCCTCCTTCCCAAGTCCTACAGCCCTACTGCACACGTCCTAGATCCTCCTACACACAACAAAGAGGACTACTACACAGATCCTAGAGTCCTCCTGCACATGTCATAAAGCCCACGTACACATATCTAGAGCCCTCTTTCACCCGTCCTACATCCGTCCTGTACAAGTTCTAGATCCTTAATTCACAAGTCCTGCAGTCCTCCTATGCATGTCCTCGACCCTCCTACACACATCCTAGTGCTCTCCTACATATGTACTGGAGCATTCCTACCCACGTCCTAGATCCCTCCTGCACAAATATTAGAACCCTCCTGCACACGTCCTACAGACCTCCTGCATATGTCCCAGAGCCCTCCTCAACACATCGTAGAGCTCTCATTCACGTAGTACAGCCGTCCTACACACGTTTTGCAACTTACTACACACATCTTAGATCCCTCCTATACACATACTAGAGCGCTCCTACACACGTGCTACAGACTGCCTACACACCTCTTTCAGTAATCCTGCACATGTCAAGAACCATCGTGCAAACATCATGGAGCCCTCCTTTAAACGACCCGGAGCCCTCATACACACGTCCTAGAGCCCTCCTGCACATGCCATAAAGCTCTCCTACACACAATCTAGAGGTCTCCTGAACAAGACCTACAGTCCTCTAGCACACGTCCTTGAGACCTCCTTCACAAATCCTACAGCCCTGGTACACATGTAATTGAGCCCTCCGCCACACTTCCTAGATCCCTCTTAAACAAGTATCAGAGCCTCCCACACACATCGTAGTGATCTCCTGCACACGTCCTGCAGTTCTCCTTCACACGTCTTACATCCCTTTTGCACATGTCCTACACCGTTAATTCACAAGTCCTGTAGCCCTGTAACGCAGGTCCTGGAACCCTCCTAAACACATATTACAGCACTCCTACACACATCCTGGAGCACGACAACACACGTCCTAGAGCTCTCCTGCACACCTCCTACAACCCTCCTGCACATGTCCTACAGACCTCCTGCACATCCCCTACAGCCGGCCCCACATCCCTGAGCCCTCCTACACACATCCTGGAGCCCTCCTACACACATCCTAGTGCCTTCCTTACATGTCCTACAACCCTCCTGCAAAGGTGCTAGAGAACTCTGCACACATCAGAGAGCCTTCCTAAACACGTCCTACAAACACCCTTAACATGTCTGACAGCCCTTCTGCAATCATCCTAGATCCCTTCTACACACATCCTAGAGCCCTCCTACACAGATCCTAGATCCCTCCCGCATGTGTCATAAATACCTCGTACACACGTACCTGAGGCCTCCTTCCCACGTACTACAGCCCTACTGCACATGAATTAGAGCCCTCCTGCACATGTCCTGGAGCACTCCTACACACATTATAGAGCTCTCCTTCACACGTCCTACAGCACTCCAGCACACATCCTAAATCCTCCTTCACACAACCAAGAGCTGTCCTACACATGTCCTAGAGTGCTTCTGCACATGTCATAAACTTCTCATACACTCGTGCTAGAGCCCTACTTCACCCATCCTACATCCCTCCGGCACACATCCTAGAGCCTTAATTCACAAGTCCTGCTGCCCTCCTATGGACGTCCTAGAACCCTCCTAAACACATCCTAGAGACCTCATACACACGTCCTGGAGCACTCCTACACATATCCTACAGCTCTCCTGCACACATCCTACACGTCCCTGCAAACGTCTTACTGACCTCTTGAACACGACCCAGAGCCCTCCTCCACATGTCCCTGAGACCTCCTACACAGGTCCTAGAGCCCTCCTGCAAACATCTTAAAGACCTCTTGCACACGTCTTAAAGCCCTCTTGCATATGACCTAGAGCCCTACTTGACACGTGCTACATTCCTCGTATACACGTCATAAAGCCCTCCTACACACTTCCTATACCCCTCCAAAAAACATCCTAGAGCGCTCCTACACACATCCTACAGCCCTCCTACACTTGTTCCAGAGCCCTCCTACACATGTCCTACTACCCTCCTACACATGTCCTGGAGCCCTCCAACCCACTTTCTAGAGCCCTCCTGCACACGTTTTACAACCATCATGCAAACGTCCTAGATCCCTCCTGCACACGTCACAGAGCCCTCTTCCACACGTCCTAGAGCCCTCCTTCACCCATCCTCCACACTCCTGCAAATGTCCTACAACCCACCTACACACGTCCTACAGCCCTCATGCACACGTCCTACAGCCCTCATGCACACGTTCTACATCCAGCCTGCACAATTCACACATACCTCCTTCTCACATCTTTGAGTCCTCCTTCACAAGACCTAGAGCCCTCTTTCGCACGTCCTGCAACCCTCCTGCACACGTCCTAGAGTCCTAAATCACACGTCCTTGAGCCCTCCATCAAAAGTCCTACAGCCCTCCTACACACGTCCTAGAGCCCTCCTACACATGTCCTACTGCCCTCCATTACAAGTCCTACGATCTCCTCCACACGTCCAAGATCCTCCGACACACAACAAAGAGCACTCCTACACAGATCCTAGAGTCCTCCTGCACATGTCATAAAACCCATGTACACACATCTAGAGCCCTCTTTCACCCGTCCTACATCCCTCCTGCACAAGTTCTAGATCCTTAATTCACAAGTCCTGCAGTCCTCCTATGCATGTCCTCGACCCTCCTACACACATCTTAGTGCTCTCCTACATATGTACTGGAGCATTCCTACACACGTCCTAGACCCCTTCTGCACACGTCTTAGAACCCTCCTGCATACGTCCTACAGACCTCCTGCACATGTCCCAGAGCCCTCCTCAACACATCTTAGAGCTCTCATTCACGTTGTACAGCCGTTCTACACACGTTTTTGCACCTTACTACACACATCTTAGATCCCTCCTATACACATACTAGAGCACTCCTACACACGTGCTACAGACCAACTACACACCTCTTTCAGCCCTCCTGCACATGTCAAGAGCCATCGTGCACACATCATAGAGCCCTTCTGCAAACGACGTGGAGCCTCCTACACATGTCCTAGAGCCCTCCTGCACATGACATAAAGCTCTCCTGCACACATCCTAGAGCTCTGAACACGACCAACAGTCCCCTAGCACATGTCCTTGAGCCCCCCATAACAAATCCTACAGCCATGGTACACATCTAATTGAGCCCTCCTAAACACTTCCTAGATCCCTCCTAAACACGTATTAGAGCCCTCCCACACACATCCTAGTGATCTCCTGCACAGGTCCTGCATCTCTCCTTCACACGTCCTACATCCCTTCTGCACATGTCCTAGAGGCTTAATTCACAAGTTATTGCAGCCCTCTAATGCACATACTAGAACTCTCCTACACACATAATAGAGCCCTCCTACACACGTCCTTGAGCCCTCCTTCACAAATCCTACAGACCTGGTACACATGTAATTGAGCCCTCCTACACCCTTCCTAGATCCCTCTTAAACAAGTATTAGAGCCTCCCACACACATTGTAGTGATCTCCTGCACACGTCCTGCAGTTCTCCTTCATACGTCTTACATCCCTTCTGCACATGTCGTACAGCGTTAATTCACAAGTCCTGCAGCCCTGTAAGGCAGGTCCTGGAAAACTCCTACACACATATTACAGCACTCATACACACATCCTGGAGCACGACGACACACGTACTAGAGCTCTCCTGCACACGTATTACAACACTCCTGCACACGTCCTACAGCACTCATGCACACGTCCTACAGCTCTCATGCACACGTCCTACATCCGGCCTGCAAATTCACACATACCTCCTGCTCACATCTTTGAGTCCTCCGTCACAAGACCTAGAGCCCTCTTTCACACGTCCTAAAACCCTCCTGCACACGTCCTAGAGTCCTACTTCACACGTCCTTCAGCCCTCCATCAAAAGTCCTACAGCCCTCCTACACACGTCCTAGAGCCCTCCTACACATGTCCTACTGCCCTCCATTACACGTCCTACGACCTCCTGCACACGTCCTAGATCCTCCGACACACAACCAAGTGCCCTCAAACACAGGCCCTAGAGTCCTCCCTGCACATGTCATAAAGCCCTCGTACACACATGCTAGAGCCCTCTTTCAACCGTCCTACATCCCTCCTGCACACGTCCTAGACCCTTAATTCACAAGTCCTGCAGCCCTCCTACGCATATCCTAGACCCTCCTACACACATCTTAGAGCCCTCCTTCAAACGTCCTGTAGCACTCCTACACACGTCCTAGACCCCTCCTGCACATGTCCTACAGCCCTCGTACACATCCTACAGACCACCTGCACACATTCTATAGTCCTCCTATACACATCCCTGAGCCCTCCTACACACATCCTAGCGCCCTCCTGCACACGTCTTAAAACCCTCTTGCACACGTCTTAAAGCCCTCTTGCAAACAGCCTAGAGCCCTCCTTGACACGTCCTACATTCCTCCTATACACTTCATAAAGCCCTCCTCCACACATCCTAGAGCACTCCTTCACTCATCCTCCACCCTCCTGCAAAGTCCTACAACCCTCCTACACACGTTCAAAAGCCCTCCTACACACGTCGTACAGCCCTCATGCACACGTCCTAGAGTCCTACTTCACACGTCCTTCAGCCCTCCTTCAAAAGTCCTACAGTCCACCTAACCATATCCCAATATCCTCCTACACACGACCTAGAGCCCTACCACTCACGTCCTAGAGACCTCCTTCACAAGTCCTACAGCCCTCCTGCACACGTCCTAGATCCTCCTACACGCAACAAAGAGCAGTCCTACACAGATCCTAGAGTCCTCCTGCACATGTCATAAAGCCCACGTACACACATCTAGAGCCCTCTTTCACCCGTCCTACATCCCTCCTTCACAAGTTCTTGATCCTTAATCCACAAGTCCTGCAGACCTCCTATGCATGTCCTAGACCCTCCTACCCACTTCCTAGATCTCTCCAACATACGTCCTGGAGCACTCCTACACACGTCCTAGACCCCTCCTGCACACGTCTTAGATCCCTCCTGCACACGTCCTACAGACCTCCTGCACATGTCCCAGAGCCCTCCTCAACACATCTTAGAGCTCTCATTCACGTTGTACAGCCGTCCTACCCACGTTTTAGCACCCTACTACACATATCTTCGATCCCTCCTATACACATACTAGAGCACTCCTACACAGGTGCTACAGACCGCCTACACACCTCTTTCAGCACTCCTGCACATATCAAGAGCCATCGTGCACACATCATAGAGCCCTTCTCCAAACGACCTGGAGCCCTCCTACACATGTCCTACATCCCTCCATTACATGTCCTACAACATCCTGCACACATCCTAGATTCTCCTACACACAACCAAGAGCTCTCCTGTACAGGCCCTAGAGTCCTCCTGCACATGTCATCAAGACCTCGTACACACATGCTAGAGCCCTCTTTCAGCCGTCCTACATCCCTCCTGCACACGTCCTAGACCCTTAATTCACAAGTCCTGCAGCCCTCCTACGCACGTCCCAGGACCCTACTACACACGTCATAGAGACCTCCTACACACATCCTGGAGCACTCCTACACATATCCTACAGCTCTCCTGCACACATCCTACACCCCCATGCACACGTCTCACAGACCTCCTGAACACGTCCCAGAGCCCTCCTCATGTACCTGAGGCCTCCTACACAGGTCCTAGTGCCCTCCTGCACACATCTTAAAGCAAGTTTGCACACGTCTTAAACCCCTCTTGCACATGACCTAGAGCCCTACTTGACACGTGCTACATTCCTTCTATACACGTCATAAAGCCCTCCTAAACACGTCCTATAGCCCTCCGAAAAACATCCTAGAGCCCTCCTACACACATTGAACAGGCCTCCTACACATGTCCCAGAGCCCTCCTACACATGTCCCAGAGCCCTCCTACACAAATCCTACAGCCCTCCTACACATGTCCCAGAGCCCTCCAACCCACTTCCGAGAGCCCTCCTGCACATATTTTACGGCCATCCTTCAAACGTCCTAGATCCCTCCTGCACACGTCACAGAGCCCTCCTCCACACGTCCTAGAGCCCTGCTTCACACATCCTCCACCGTCCTTCAAAGGTCCTACAACCCTCCTACAAAAGTCTTAAAGCCCTCCTACACACGTCCTACAGCCCTCTTGCACACGTCCTACATCTGGCCTGTACAATTCATTCCTCCTGCTCACATCTTTGAGTCCTCCTTCACAAGACCTAGAGATCTCTTTCACACGTCCTACAACCCTCCTACACACGTCCTAGAGTCCTACTTCACACGTCCTTCAGCCCTCCATCAAAAGTCCTACAACCCTCCTACACACGTACTAGAACCCTCCTACACATGTCCTACAGCCCTCCATTACACGTCCTACAACCTCCTGCACACGTCCTAGATCCTCCTACACACAACAAAGAGCACTCCTACACAGATCCAAGAGTCCTCCTGCACATGTCATAAAGCCCACGTACACACACCTAGAGCCCTCTTTCACGCATCCTACATCCCTCCTGCACAAGTTCTAGATCCTTAATTCACAAGTCCTGCATCCCTCCTATGCATGTCCTAGACCCTCCTACACATGTCAAAAAGCTCTCCTACATACGTCCTGGAGCACTCCTACACATATCCTAGACCCCTCCAGCACACGTCTTAGAACCCTCCTGCACACGTCCTACAGACCTCCTGCACATGTCCCAGAGCCCTCCTCAACACATCGTAGAGCTCTCAATCACGTTGTACAGCTGTCCTACACACGTTTTAGCACCCTACTACACTCATCTTAGATACCTCCTATACACATACTAGAGCATTTCTACACACGTGCTACAGACCGCCTACACACCTCTTTCAGCCCTCCTGCACATGTCAAGAGCCATCATGCACACATCATAGAGCCCTTCTGCAAACGACCTGGACCCCTCCTACACGCATCCTAGAGCCCTCCTGGACATGACATAAAGCTCTCCTGCAGACATCCTAGAGTTCTCCTGAACACGACCTACAGTCCTAGGCACACGTCCTTGAGCCCTCCTTCACAAATCCTACAGCCCTGGTACACATGTAATTGAGCCCTCCTACACACTTCCTTGATCCCTAATAAACACGTATTAGAGCCCCCCACACACATCCTAGTGATCTCCTGCACACGTCCTGCAGCTCTCCTTCACACGTCTTACATCCCTTCTGCACATGTCCTAGAGCCTTAATTCACAAGTCCTGCAGCCCTCTAACGCATGTCCGAGAACCCTACTACACACGTACTAGAGCCCTCCTACACACATCCTGGAGTACGACTACACACGTCCTAGAGCTCTCCTGCACACGTCCTACAACCCTCCTGCACATGTCCTACAGACCTCCTGCACACACCCTACAGCCCGCCCCACAACCCTGAGCCCTCCTACGCACATCCTGGAGCCCTCCTTCACACGTCCTAGTGCCTTCCTGTACGTGTCCTACAACCCTCCTGCAAAGGTGCTAGAGACCTCTGCACACATCAGAGAGCCCTCCTAAACACGTCCTAGAGACAGCCTTAACATGTCTCAGAGCCATTCTGCAATCATCCTAGATCCCTTCTACACACATCCTAGAGCCCTCCTGCACAGATCCTAGATCCCTCCTGCACGTGTCATAAAGCCCTCATAAACACGTGCTAGAGGTCTCCTTCCCACGACCTACAGCCCTCCTGCACACGAATTAGAGCCCTCCTGCACATGTCCTGGAGCACTCCTACACACATCCTAGAGCTCTCCTTCACACGTCCTACAGCCCTCCAGCACACATCCTATATAATCCTTCACACAACCAAGAGTCCTCCTAAACATGTCCTAGAGTGGTTCTGCACATGTCATAAACCTCTCATACACTCGTGCTAGACCCTCCTTCACCCATCCTACTTCCTTCTGGCACACATCCTAGAGCCTTAATTCACAAGTCCTGCCGCCCTCCTTCGCACGTCCTAGAACCCTCCTAAAAACATCATAGAGAGCTCCTACACACGTCCTGGAGCACTCCTACACATATCCTACAGCTCTTCTGCACACATCCTACACCCCCGTGCACACGTCTTACAGACCTACTCAACAAGTCCCACAGCCCTCCTCCACATGTAATTGAGGCCTCCTACACAGGTGCTAGAGCCCTCCTGCACACATCTTAAAGCCCTCTTGCAAACGTCTTAAAGCCCTCTTACACATGACCTAGAGCCCTACTTGACACGAGCTACATTCCTCCTATACACGTCATAAAGCCCTCCTACACACGTCCTACAACACTCCGAAAAACATCCTAGAGCCCTCCTACACACATTCTACAACCCTCAGACACATGACCGGAGCCCTCCTACACATGTCCTAGAGCCCTCCTACACATGTCCTATAGCCCTCCAACCCACTTCCTAGATCCCTCCTGCACAAGGCACAAAGCCATCCTCCACACGTCCTAGAGCCCTCCTTCACACATCCTCCACCCTCCTGCAAAGGTCCTACAACCCTCCTACACACGTCCTAAAGGCCTCCTACACGTCATGCACACGTCCTACATCCGGCCTGCACAATTCACACATACTTCCTGCTCACATCTTTGAGTCCTCCTTCACAAGACCTAGAGCCATCTTTCACACGTCCTACAACCCTCCTGCACACGTCCTAGATTCCTACTTCACACGTCCTTCAGCCCTCCTTCAAAAGTCCTACAGCCCTCCTAACCACTTCCTATTGCCCTCCTGTACATGTCTGACAACCCTCCTGCCAAGATGCTAGAGACCTCTGCACACATCAGAGAACCCTCCTAAACCCGTCCTAGAGACATCCTTAACATGTCTGACAGACCTTCTGCAGTCATCCTAGATCCCTTCTACACACATCCTAGAGCCCTCCTACACAGATCCTAGATCCCTCCCACACTTGACATAAAACCCTCCTACACATGTGCTACAGGCCTCCTTCCCACGTCCTACAGCCCTCCTGCACACGAATTAGAGCCCTCCTGCACATGTCCTGCAGCACTCCTACACACATCCTAGAGCTCTCCTTCACACTTCCTACAGCCCTCCAGCACACATCCTAAATCCTCCTTCACAGAACCAAGAGCGCTCCTACACATGTCCTAGAGTGCTTCTGCACATGTCATAAACCTCTCATACATTCGTGCTAGAGCCCTCCTTCACCCATCCTACATCCCTCCGGCACACATCCTAGAGCCTTAATTCACAAGTCCTGCCGCCCTCCTACGCACGTCCTAGAACCCTCCTAAACACAACCTAGAGACCTCCTACACACGTCCTGGAGCATTCCTACACATATCCTACAGCTCTCCTGCACACATCCTACACCCCCCTGCAAACGTCTTACAGACCTCCTGAACACGTCCCACAGCCCTCTGCCACATGTCCCTGAGGCCTCCTACACAGGTCCTAGAGACCTCCTGCACACATCTTAAAGCCCTCTTGCACACGTCTTAAAGCCCTCTTGCCCATGACCTAGAGCCCTACTTGACACGTGCTACATTCCTCCTATACACGTCATTAAGCCCTCCGACACACGTCTTATAGCCCTCCGAAAAACATCCTAGAGCCGTCGTAAACACATCCTACCGCCCTCCTACACATGTCCCAGAGCCCTCCTACACATGTCCTAGAGCCCTCCTACACATGTCCTAGAGCCCTCCAAACCACTTCCTAGAGCCCACCTGCACAGGTTTTACAGCCATCCTGCAAACGTCCTAGATCCCTCCTACACACGTCACAGATCCCTCCTCCACACGTCCTAGAGCCCTCGTTCATACATCCTCCACCCTCCTGCAAAGGTCCTACAACCCTCCTACACCCGTACTAAAGCCCTCCTACACACGTCCTACAACCCTCATGCACACGTCCTACATCTGGCCTGCACAATTCACACCTACCTCCTGTTCACATCTTTGAGTCCTCCTTCACAAGACCTAGAGCACTCTTTCACACATCCTACAACCCGCCTGCACACCTCCTAGAGTCCTACTTTACACGTCCTACAGCCCTCCATCAAAAGTCCTACACTCCTCCTACACACGTCCTAGAGCCTTCCAACACATGTCCTACAGCCCTCCATACACGTCCTACAACCTCCTGCACACGTCCTATATCCTCCGACACACAACCAAGAGCCCTCCTACACAGGCCCTAGAGTCCTCCTGCACATGTAATAAAACCCTCGTACACACATGCTAGAGCCCTCTTTCAGACATCCTACATCCCTCCTGCACATGTCCTAGACCTTTAATTCACAAGTCCTGCAGCCCTCCAACGCATGTCCTAGACCCTCCTACACACGTCCTAGAGCCCTCCTTTAAACATCATGGAGCACTCCTACATACGTCCTAGACCCCTCCTGCACATGTCCTACAGACCTCGTGCACATCCCACCGACCTCCTGCACACATTCTACAGTCCTCATATACAGGTCCCTGAGCCCTCCTACACACATCCTAGAGCCCTCCTGAACACGTCTTAAAACACTCTTGCACACGTTGTAAAGCCCTCTTGCAAGCAACCTAGAGGCATATTTGACACGTCCTACATTCCTCCTATACACTTCATAAAGTCCTCCTCCACACATCCTAGAGCCTTCCTTCACACATCCTCCAATCTCCTGCAAAGTCCTACAGCCCTCCTACACATGTCCTACAGCCCTCATGCACACGTCCTACATCTGGCCTGCACAATTCACACATACCTCCTGCTCACATCTTTGAGTCCTCCTTCAAGCCCTAGAGCACTCTTTCATACGTCCTACAACCCTCCTGCACACGTCCTAGAGTCCTACTTCACACGTCCTTCAGCACTCCTTCAAAAGTCCTACAGCCCTCCTAACCATACCCCAGAATCCTCCTACACACCACCTAGAGTCCTACCACACATGTCCTAGAGCCCTCCTTCACAAGTCCTACAGCCCACCTGCACACGTCCTAGATCCTCCTACACACAACAAAGAGCACTCCTACACAGATCCTAGAGTCCTCCTGCACATGTCATAAAGCCCACGTACACACATCTAGAGCCCTCTTTCACCCGTCCTACATACCTCCTGCACAAGTTCTAGATCCTTAATTCACAAGTCCTGCAGCCGTCCTATGCATGTCCTAGACCCTCCTACACAGGTCCTAGAGCTCTCCTACATACATCCTGGAGCACTCCTACACACGTCCTAGACCCCTCCTGAACACGTCTTAGATCCCTCCTGCACACGTCCTACACACCTCCTGCACATGTCCCAGAGCCCTCCTCAACACATCGTAGAGCTCTCATTCACTTGGTACAGCCGTCCTACACATGTTTTACCACCCTACTACACACATAGTAGATCCCTCTTATACACATACCAGAGCACTCCTATACATGTGCTACAGACCGCCTACACACCTCTTTCAGCCCTCCTGCACATGGCAAGAGCCATCGTGCACACATCATAGAGTCCTTCCGCAAAAAACCTGGAGCCCTCCTACACACGTCCTAGAGCCCTCCTGCAAATGACATAAAGCTCTCCTGCACACATCCTAGAGTTCTCCTGAACACGACCTACAGTGCTCTAGCACACGTCCTTGAGCCTTCCTTTACAAATCTTACAGCCCTGGTACACATGTAATTGAGACCTCCTACACACTTCCTAGATCCCTCCTAAACACGTATTAGAGCCCTCCCACACACATCCTAGTGATCTCCTGCACACGCCCTGCCGCTCTCCTTCACACGACTTACATCCCTTCTGCACATGTCCTACAGCCTTAATTCACAAGTCCTGCAGCTCTCCAACGCACGTCCTAGAGCCCTCCTACACACATCCTGGAGCACGACTACACACGTCCTAGAGCTCTCCTGCACACGTCCTACAACCCTCCTGCACATGTCCTACAGACCTCTTGCACACACCCTGCAGCCCGCCCCACATCCCTGAGCCCTCCTACACACATCCTGGAGCCCTCCTACACACGTCCTACTGCCCTCCTGTACATGTCCTACAACCCTCCTGCAAAGGTGCTATAGACCTCTGCACACATCAGAGAGCCCTCCTAAACATGTCCTAGAGACATCCTTAACATGTCTGACAGCCCTTCTGCATTCATCCTAGATCCCTTCTACATACATCCTAGAGCCCTCCTACACAGATCCTAGATCCCTCCCGCACGTGTCATAAAGCCCTCGTACACACGTGCTAGAGGCCTCCTTCCCACGTCCTACAGCCCTCCTGCACACGAATTAGAGCCCTCCTGGACATGTCCTGGAGCACTCCTACACACATCCTAGAGCTCTCCTTCACACGTCCTGCAGCCCTCCAGCACACATCCTAAATCCTCCTTCACACAACCAAGAGCCCTCCTACACATGTCCTAGAGTGCTTCTGCACATGTCATAAACCTCTCATACACTCGTGCTAGACATCTTCTTCACCCATCCTACATGCCTCTGGCAGACATCCTAGAGTCTTAATTCACAAGACCTGCCGCCCTCCTACACATGTCCTAGAACGCTCCTAAATACATCCTAGAAACCTCCTACACACGTCCTGTGGCACTCCTACACATATCCTACAGCTCTCCTGCACACATCCTACTCCCCCCTGCACACGTCTTACAGACCTCCTGAACACGTCCCACAGCCCTCCTCCACATGTCCCTGAGGCCTCCTACACAGGTCCTAGAGCCCTCCTGCAAACAACTTAAAGCCCAGAATCCTCCTACACACGACCTAGAGCCCTCCTACACATGTCCTAGAGCCCTCCAACCCACTTCCTAGTGCCCTCCTGCACAGCTTTTACAGCCATCCTGAAAACGTCCTAGATCCCTCCTGCTCACGTCACAGAGCCCTCCTCCACACGTCCTAGAGACCTCCTTCACACATCCTCCACCCTCCTGCAAAGGTCCTACAACCCTCCTACACACATCCTAAATCCCTCCTATACATTTACTACAGCCCACATGCACACGTCCTACATCCGGCCTGCACAATTCACACATACCTCCTGCTCACATCTGTGAGTACTCCTTCACGAGACCTAGAGCCCACTTTCACACGTCCTACAACCCTCCTGCACACGTCCTAGAGTCCTACTTCACACGTCCTTCAGCCCTCCATCAAAAGACCTATAGCCCTCCTACACACGTCCTAGAGTCCTCCTACACATATCCTACAGTCCTCCAGTACACGTCCTACAATCTCCTGCACACGTCCTCGTTCCTCCGACACACAAGAAGAGCCCTCCTTCACAGGCCCTAGAGTCCTCCTGCACATGTCATAAAGCCCAAGTACACACAACTAGAGCCCTCTTTCACCAGTCCTACATCTCTCCTGCACAAGTTCTAGATCCTTAATTCACAAGTCCTGCAGCCCTGCTATGCATGTCCTAGACCCTCCTACACACGTCCTAGAGCTCTCCTACATACGTCCTGGAGCACTCCTACACACGTCCTAGACCCCTCCTCACATGTCTTAGAACCCTCCTGCACACGACCTACAGACCTCCGGCACATGTCCCAGAGCCCTCCTCAAAACATCGTAGAGCTCTCGTTCACGTTGTACAGCCGTCCTACACACGTTTTAGCACCCTACTAAACACATCTTCGATCCCTCCTATACACATACTAGAGCACTCCTACACACGTGCTACAGATCGCCTACACACCTCTTTCAGCCCTCCTGCACATGTCAAGAGCCATCGTGCACACATCATAGAGACCTTCTGCAAACGACCTGGAGCCCTCCTACACACGTCCTAGAGCCCTCCTGCACATGACATAAAGCTCTCCTGCACACATACTAGAGTTCTCCTAAGCATGACCTACAGTACTATAGCACACGTCCTTGAGCCCTCCTTCACAAATCCTAGAGCCCTGGAACGCATGTAATTGAGCCCTCCTACACACTTCCTAGATCCCTCTTAAACACGTATTAGAGCCCTCCCAAACACATCCTAGTGATCTCCTGCACACGCCCTGCCGCTCTCCGACACACATCTTATAACCCTTCTGCACATGTCCTAGAGCCTTAATTCACAAGTCCTGCAGCCCTCTAGCGCACGTCCTATAACCCTCCTACACACGTACTAGAGCTCTCCTACACACATCCTGGAGCACGACTACACACGTCCTAGAGCTCTCCTGCACACGTCCTACAAACCTCCTGCACATGTCCTACAGACCTCCTGCACACACCCTACAGCCCGCCCCACATCGCTGAGCCCTCCTACGCACATCCTGGAGCCCTCCTACACACGTCCTACTGCCCTCCTGTACATGTCCTACAACCCTCCTGCAAAGGTGCTAGAGACCTCTGCACACATCAGAGAGCCCTCCTAAACACGTCCTAGAGACATCCTTAACATGTATGACAGCACTTCTGCAATCATTCTAGATCCCTTGTACACACATCCTAGAGCCATCCTACACAGATCCTAGATCCCTCCTGCACGTGTCATAACGCCCTCGTACACATGTGCTAGAGGCCTCCTTCCCACGTCCTACAGCCCTTCTGCACACGAATTAGAGCCCTCCTGCACATGTCCTGGAGCACTCCTACACATATCCTAGAGCTCTCCTTCACACGTCCTACAGCCCTTCAGCACATATCCTAAATCATCCTTCACAAAACCAAGAGCCCTCCTACACATGTCCTAGAGAGCTTCTGCACATATCATAAACCTCTCAAACACTCGTGCTAGAGCACTCCTTCACCCATCCTACATCCCTCCGGCACACATCCTAGAGCCTTCATTTACAAGTCCTGCCGCCCTCCTACGCACGTCCTAGAACCCTCCTAAACACATCCTAGACACCTCCTTCACACGTCCTGGAGCACTCCTACACATATCCTACAGCTCTCCTGCGCACATCCTACACCCCCCTGCACACGTCTAACAGACATTCTGAACATGTCCCACAGCCCTCCTCCACATGTCCCTGAGGCCTCCTACACAGGTCCTAGAGCCCTCCTGCAAACATCTTAAAGCCCTCTTGCACACGTCTTAAAGCCCTCTTGCACATGACCTAGAGCCCTACTTGACACGTGCTACATTCCTCCTATGCACGTTATAAAGCCCTCCTACACACGTCCTATAGCCCTCAGAAACACATCCTAGATCCCTCCTACCCACATCCTACAGCCCTCCTACACACGTCCCAGAGACCTCCTGCACATGTGCTAGAGCACTCTACACATGTCCTAGAGCCCTCCAAACCCCTTTCTAGAGCCCTCCTGCACACATTTTACAGCCATCCTGCAAACGTCCTAGATCACTCCTGCACACATCCTAGATCCCTCCGGCACACGTCACAGAGCCCTCCTCCACACGTCCTAGAGCCCTCCTTCACACATCCTCCACACTCCTGCAATGGTCCTACAACCCTCCTACACACGTCCTAAAGCCCTCCTACACACGTCCTACAGCCCTCATGCACATGTCCTACATCCGGCCGGCACAATTCACACATAACTCCTGCTCGCATCATTGAGTTCTCCTTCACAAGACCTAGAGACCTCTTTCACACGTCCTACAACCCTCCTGCACAGGTCCTAGAGTCCTAGTTCACACGTCCTTCTGCCCTCCATCAAAAGTCCTACAGCCCTCCTGCACACGTCCTTGAGCCCTCCTACACATGACCTACAGCCCTCCATTACATGTCCTACAACCTCCAGCACACGTCCTAGATCCTCCAACACACAACCAAGAGACCTCCTACACAGGCCCTAGAGGTCTCCTGAACATGTCATAAAGCCCTCGTACAAACATGCTAGAGCCCTCTTTCAGCCGTCCTACATTCCTCCTGCACACGTCCTATACACATACTAGAGCACTCCTACACACATGCTACAAACCGCCTACACACCTCTTTCAGCCCTCCTGCACATGTCAAGAGCCGTCGTGCACACATCATAGAGCCCTTCTGCAAACGACCTGGAGCCCTCCTACACATGTCCTAGAGCCCTCCTGCACATGACATAAAGCTCTACTGCACACATCCTAGAGTTCTCCTGAACACGACCTACAGTCCTCTAGCACACGTCCTTGAGCCCTCCTTCAAAAATCCTACAGCCCTGGTACACATGTAATTGAACCCTCCTACACACTTCCTAAGTCCCTCCTAAACACGTATTAGAGCCCTCCCAAACACATCCTAGTGAACTCCTGCACACGTCCTGCAGCCCTCCTTCACACGTCTTACATCCCTTCTGCACATGTCCTAGAGCCTTAATTCACAAGTCCTGCAGCCCTCTAACCCACATCCTAGAACCTTCCTACACACGTACTAGAGCCCTCCTACACAAATCCTGGAGCACGACTACATGTGTCCTAGAGCTCTCCTGCACACGTCCTACAACCCTCCTGCACATGTCCTACAGACCTCCTGCACACACCCTACAGCCCGCCCCACAGCCCTGAGCCCACCTACACATATCCTGGAGCCCTCCTACACACGTCCTGGTGCCCTCCTGTAAATGTCCTACAACCATCCTGCGAAGGTGCAAGAGACCTCTGCACACATCAGAGAGCCCTCCTAAAGAAGTCCTAGAAACATCCTTACCATGTCTGACAGCACTTCTGCAATCATCCTAGATCCCTTCTACACACATCCTAGAGCCCTCATACACAGATCCTAGATTCATCCCGCACGTGTAAAAGCCCTCGTACACACGTGCTAGAGGCCTCCTTACCACGTCCTACAACCCTCTGCACACGAATTAGAGCCCTCCTGCACATGACATCGAGCACTCCTACACACATTCTAGAGCTCTCCTTCACACGTCCTACAGCCCTCCAGCACAGATCCTAAATCCTCCTTCACACAACCAAAAGCCCTCCTACACATATCCTAGAGTGCTTCTGCACATGTCATAAACCTCTCATACACTCGTGCTAGAGCACTCCTTCACCCATCCTACATCCCTCCAGCCCACATCCGAGAGACTTCATTCACAAGTCCTGCTGCCCTCCTACGCACGTCCTAGAACCCTGCTGAACACATCCTAGGGACCTCTACACACGTACTGGAGCACTCTACACATATCCTACAGCTCTCCTGCACACATCCTACACCCCCCCTGCACACGTCTTACAGGCCTCCTGAACACATCCCACAGCCCTCCTCCACATGTCCCTGAGGCCTCCTACACAGTCCTAGAGCCCTCCTGCAAACATCTTAAACCCCTCTTGCACACGTCTTAAAGCCCTCTTGCACATGACCTAGAGCCCTACTTGACACGTGCTACATTCTTCCTATGCACGTCATAAAGCCCTCCTACACACGTCCTATAGCCCTCCGAAAAACATCCTACAGCCCTTCTACACATGTCCCAGATCCCTCCTACACATGTCCTAGAGCACTCCTACACATGTCCTAGACCCTCCTACCCATGTCATAGAGGCCTCCAACCCACTTCCTTGAGCCCTCCTGATCAGGTTTTACAGCCATCCTGCAAATGTCCTAGATCCCTCCTGCACACGTCACAGAGCCCTCCTCCACACGTCCTAGAGCCCTCCTTCACACATCCTCCACCCTCCTGCAAAGGTCCTACAACCCTCCTACACACGTCCTAAAGCCCTCCTACACACGTCCTAAAGCCCACATGCACACGTCCTACATCCGGCCTGCACAATTCACAGATCCCTCCTGCTCACATCTTTGAGTACTCCTTCACAAGACCTAGAGCCCTCTTTCACACGTCCTACAACCCTTCTGCACACGTCCTAGAGTCCTACTTCACACGTCCTTCAGCCCTCCATCAAAAGTCCTACAGCTCTCCTACACACATCCTAGAGACCTCGTACACATGTCCTACAGCCCTCCATTACACGTCCTACAACCTCCTGCACACGTCCTAGATCCTCCGACACACAACAAAGGGCCCTCCTACACAGGCCCTAGAGTACTCCTGCACATGTCATAAAGCCCTCGTACACACATGCTAGGGCCTTCTTTCAGCCGTCCTAAATCCCTCCTGCACACCTCCTAGACTCTTAATTCACAAGTCCTGCAGCCCTCCTAGAGATGTCCTAGACCCTCCTACACACGTCTTAGAGCCCTCCTACAAACGTCCTGGAGCACTCCTACACATATCCTACAGCTCTCCTTCACACATCCTACACCCCCCTGCACACGTTTTGCAGACCTCCTGAACATGTCCCACAGCCCTCCTCCACTTGTCCCTGAGGCCTCCTGCACAGGTCCTAGAGCCCCCCTCCAAACATCTTAACGCCCTCTTGCACACGTCTTAAAGCACTCTTGCACATGACATAGAGCCCAACTTGACACGTGCTACATTCCTCCTATACACGTCATAAAGCCCTCCTACACACGTCCTATAGCCCTCCGAAAAACATCCTAGATCCCTCCTACACACATCCAACAGCCCTCCTACACATGTCCCAGAGACCTCCTACACATGTCCTAGAGCCCTCCTACACATGTCCTAGAGCCCTCCAACCCACTACCTAGAGCCCTCCTTCACACGTTTTACAGCCATCCTGCAAACGTCCTAGATCCCTCCTGCACAGGTCACAGAGCCCTCCACCACACATCCTAGAGCCCTCCTTCACACAGCCTCCACCCTCCTGCAAAGGTCCTACAACCCTCCTACACTCGTCCTAAATCCCTCCTACACAAGTACTACAACTCTCCTACACACGTCCTAAATCCCTCCTACACACATCCTACAACCCTCCTGCACATGTCCTAGAGTCCTAATTCACACGACCTTCAGCCCTCCTTCACAAGTCCTACAGCCCTCCTGCACACGTCCTAGATCCTCCTACACACAACAAAGAGCACTCCTACACAGATCCCAGAGTCCTCCTGCACATGTCATAAAGCCCACGTACACACATCTAGAGCCCGCATTCACGCGTCCTACATCCCTCCTGCACAAGTTTAGATCCTTAATTCACAAGTCCTGCAGCCCTCCTATGCATGTCCTACACCCTCCTACACACGTCCTTAGGCTCTCCTACATACGTCCTGCAGCCCTCCTATGCATGTCCTAAACCGTCCTACACACGTCCTAGAGCTCTCCTACATACGTCCTTAGGCACTCCTACACACGTCCTAGACCCCTCCTGCACACGTCTTAGAACCCTCCTGCATAAGTCCTACAGACCTCCTGCTCATGTCCCAGAGCCCTCCACAACACATTGTAGAGCTCTCATTCACATAGTACAGCCTTCCTACACACGTTTTAGTACCCTACTACACACATCTTAGATCCCTCCTATACACATACTAGAGCACTCCTACATACGTGCTACAGACCGCCTACACACCTCTTTCAGCCCTCCTGCACATGTCAAGAGCCATCGTGCACACATCATAGAGCCCTTCTGCAAACGACCTGGAGCCCTCCTACACACGTCCTAGAGCCCTCCTGCACATGACATAAAGCTCTCTTGCACACATCCTAGAGTTCTCCTGAACACGACCTATAGTCCTCTAGCACACGTCCTTGAGCCCTCCTTCACAAATTCTACAGCCCTGGTACACATGTAATTGAGCTCTCCTACACACTTACTATTTCCCTCCTAAACACGTATTCGAGCCCTCCCACACACATCCTAGTGATCTCCTGCACACGTCCTGCAGATCTCCTTCACACGTCTTACATCCCTTCTGCACATGTCCTAGAGCCTTAATTGACAAGTCCTGCAGCCCTCTAATGCAGTCCTAGAACCCTCCTACACACATACTAGAGCCCTCCTACACACATCCTGGTGCACAACTATATACGTCCTAGAACTCTACTGCGCACGTCCTACAACCCTTCTGCACATATCCTACAGACCACCTGCACACACCCTACAGCCCGCCCCACATCCCTGACCCCTCGTACACACACACTGGAAACCTCCTACACACGTCCTAGTACCCTCCTGTACATGTCCTACATCCTTCCTGCAAAGGTGCTAGACACCTCTGCACACATCAGAGAGCCCTCATAAACACGTCCTAGAGACATCCTTAACATGTCTGACAGCCCTTCTGCAATCATCCTAGATCCCTTCTACACACATCCTAGAGCCCTCCTACACAGATCCTAGAACCCTCCCACACGTGTCATAAAGCCCTCGTACACACGTGCTAGAGGCCTCCTTCCCAAGTCCTACAGCCCTCCTGCACACGAATTAGAGCCCTCCTGCACATGTCCTGGAGCACTCCTACACACATCCTAGAGCTCTCCTTCATACGTCCTACAGCCATCCAGCACACATCCTAAATCCTCCTTCACACAACCAAGAGCCCTCCTACACATGTCCTAGAGTGCTTCTGCACATGTCATAAACCTCTCATACACTCGTGCTAGAGCCCTCCTTCACCCATCCTACATCCTTCCGGCACACATCCTAGAGCCTTATTTCACAAGTCCTGCCGCCCTCCTACGCACGTCATAGGACCCTCCTAAACACATCCTAGAGACCTCCTACACACATCCTGGAGCACTCCTCCACATATCCTACAGCTCTCCTGCACACATCCTACACCCCCCTGCACACGTCTTACACACCTCCTGAACACGTCCCACAGCCCTCCTCCACATGTCCCTGAGGCCTCCTACACAGGACCTAGAGCCCTCCTGCAAACATCTTAAAATCGTCTTGCACACGTCTTAAAGCCCTCTTGCGCATGACCTAGAGCCCTACTTGACACGTGCTACTGTCATCCTATACACGTCATAAAGCCCTCTTAAACACGTGCTATAGGCCCCGAAAAACATCCTAGAGACCTCCTAC
This sequence comes from Glaucomys volans, assembly GCA_020662805.1. Classification (NCBI taxonomy): domain Eukaryota; kingdom Metazoa; phylum Chordata; class Mammalia; order Rodentia; family Sciuridae; genus Glaucomys; species Glaucomys volans. The sequence continues at coordinate 6,218 of JAJEJO010059106.1, read as the reverse complement.
ACACATACTACAGCCCTCCTACACATGTCCCAGAGCCCTCCTACACATGTCCTAGAGGCCTCCAACCCACTTCCTAGAGCCTTCCTGCACACGTTTTACAGCCATCCTGCAAACGGCCTAGATCCCTCCTGCACACGTCATAGAGACCTCTTCCACACGTCCTAGAGCCCTCCTTCATACATCCTCCACCCTCCTGCAAAGGTCCTACAACCCTCCTACACACGTCCTAAAGCCCTCCTACACACGACCTGCAGCCCTCATGCACACGTCCTACATCCGGCCTGCACAATTCACACATACCTCCTGCTCACATCTTTGAGTCCTCCTTCACAAGCCCTAGAGCCCTCTTTCACACGTCCTACAACCCTCCTGCACACCTCCTAGAGTCCTACTTCACACGTCCTTCAGCCCTCCATCAAAAGTCCTACAGCCCTCCTACACACATCCTAGAGCCCTGCTACACATGTCCTACAGCCCTCCATTACACGTCCTACAACCTCCTGCACACATCCTAGATCCTACGACACACAACCAAGAGCCCTCCTACACAGTCCCTAGAGTCCTCCTGCACATGTCATAAAGCCTTCGTACACATATGCTAGAGCCCTTTTTCAGCCGTCCTACATCCCTCCTGCACACGTCCTAGACCCTTAATTCACAAGTCCTGCAGCCCTCCTACGCATGTCCTAGACCCTCCTACAAACGTCTTAGAGCCCTCCTCCAAATGTCCTGGAGCACTCCTACACAAGTCCTAGACCCCTCCTGCACATGTCCTACAGCCCTCGTGCACATCCTACAAACCTCCTGCACATATTCTACAGTCTTCCTATACACATCCCTGAGCCCTCCTACACACATCCTAGAGCCCTCCTGCACACATCTTAAAACCCTCTTGCACAGGTCTTAAAGCCCTCTTGCAAACAACCTAGAGCCCTACTTGACACGTCCTACATTCCTCCTATACACTTCATAAAGCCCTCCTGCACACATTTTAGAGCCCACCTTCACCATCCTACACTCTCCTGCAAAGTCCTGTAACCCTCCTACACACGTTCAAAAGCACTCCTACGCACGTCCTACAGCCCTCATGCACACGTCCTACATCCAGCTTGAACAATACACACTTACCTCCTGCTCACATCTTTGAGTCCTCCTTCACAAGACCTAGAGCACTCTTTCACACGTTATACAACCCTCCTGCACACGGCCTAAAGTCCTACTTCACATGTCCTTCAGCCCTCCTTCAAAATCCTACAGCCCTCCTAAGCATATCCCAGAATCCTCCAACACACGACCTAGAGCCCTACCACACATGTCCTAGAGCCCTCCTTCCCAAGTCCTACAGCCCTCCTGCACACATCCTAGATCCTTCTACACACAAGAAAGAGCACTCCTACACAGATCCTAGAGTACTCCTGCACATGTCATAAAGCCCACGTACACACATCTAGAGCCCTCTTTCACCCGTCCTACATCCCTCCTGCACAAGTTCTAGATCCTTAATTCACAAGTCCTGCAGCCCTCCTATGCATGTTCAAGACCGTCCTACACACGTCCTCGAGCTCTCCTACATACGTCCTGGAGCACTCCTAAACACATCCTAGACCCCTCCTGCACACGTCTTAGAACCCTCCTGCACACGTCCTACAGACCTCCTGCACATGTCCCAGAGCCCTCCACAACACATCGTAGAGCTCTCATTCACGTTGTACAGCCGTCCTACACACGTTTTAGCACCCTACTACACACATCTCCGATCTCTCCTATACACATACTAGAGTACTCCTACACACGTGCTACAGACCGCCTACACACCTCTTTCAGCCCTCCTGCACATGTCAAGAGCCATCGTGCACACATCATAGAGCCCTTCTGCAAACGATGTGGAGCCTCCTACACACGTCCTAGAACCCTCCTGCACATGACATAACGCTCTCCTGCACACATCCTAGAGTTCTCCTGAACACGACCTACAGTTCTCTAGCACACGTCCTTGAGCCCTCCTTCACAAATCCTACAGCCCTGGTACACATGTAATTGAGCCCTCCTATACACTTCCTAGATCCCTCCTAAACACGTATTATAGCCCTCCTGCACACATCCTAGTGACCTCCTGAACACGTCCTGCAGCACTCCTTTACACATCTTACATCCCTTCTGCACATGTCCTAGAGCCTTAATTCACAAGTCCTGCAGCCCTCTAACGCACGTCCTACAACCCTCCTACACACATACTAGAGCCCTCCTACACACGTCCTAGAGCTCTCCTGCACACGTCCTACCACCCTCCTGCACGTGTCCTACAGACCTCCTCCACACACCCTACAGCCCTCCCCACATCCCTGAGCCCTCCTACACACATCCTGGGGCCCTCCTACACAGGTCCTAGTGCCCTCCTGTACATGTCCTACAACCCTACTGCAAAGGTGCTAGAGACCTCTGCACACATCATAGAGCCCTCCTAAACAAGTCCTAGAGACATCCTTAACATGTCTGACAGCCCTTCTGCAATCATCCTAGATCCCTTCTACACAAATCCTAGAGCCCTCATACACAGATATTAGATCCCTCCTGCACGTGTCATAAAGCCCTCGTACACACATGCTAGAGGCCTCATTCCCACGTCCTACAGCCCTCCTGCACACGAATTAGAGCCCTCCTGCCCATGTCCTGGAGCACTCCTACACACATCCTAGAGCTCTCCTTCACTCGTCCTACAGCCCTCCAGCACGCATCCTAAATCCTCTTTCACACAACCAAGAGCCCTCTTACACAGGTGCTAGAGTGCTTCTGAACATGTCACAAACCTCTCGTACACTCGTGCTAGAGCCCGCCTTCACCATCCTTCATCCCTCTGGCACACATCCTAGAGTCTTAATTCACAAGTCCTGCCGCCCTCCTACGCACGACCTAGAACCCTCCTAAACACATCCTAGAGACCTCCTACACACGTCCTGGAGCACTCCTACACATATTCTACAGTTCTCCTGCACACATCCTACACCCCCCTGCACACATACTACAGACATCCTGAACACGTCCCACAGCACTCCTCCACATGTCACTGAGGCCTCCTACACAGGTCCTAGAGCCCCCCTGCACACATCTTAAAGCCCGCTTGCACACGTCTTAAAGCCTTCTTGCACATGACCTAGAGCCCTACTTGACACGTGCTACATTCCTCCTATATACGTCATAAAGCCCACCTACACACCTCCTATAGCCCTACGAAAAACATCCTAGAGACCTCCTACACATATCCTACAGCCCTCCTACACATGTCCCAGAGCCCTACTACACATGTCCTAGAGCCCTCCTACACATGTCCTACAGCCCTCCATTACACGTCCTACAACAACCTGCGCACATCCTAGATCCTTCGACACACAACCAAGAGCCCTCCTACACATGCCCTAGAGTCCTCCTGCACATGTCATAAAGCCCTCGTACACACATGCTAGAGCCCTCTTTCAGCCATCCTACATCCCTCCTGCACACGTCCTAGACCCTTAATTCCCAAGTCCAGCAGCCCTCCTACGCATGTCCTAGACCCTCATACACATGACGTAGAGCCCTCCTACAAACGTAGTGGAGAACTCCTACACACGTCCTCGCCCCCTCCTGCACATGTCTTACTGCCCCCGTGCACATCCTACAGTCCTCCTGCACACATTCTATAGTCCTGCTATACACGTCCCTGAGCCCTCCTACACACATCCTAGACGCCTCCTGCCATGTCTTAAAACCCTCATGCACACGTCTTAGAGCCCTCTTGCAAACAATCTAGAGCCCTACTTGACTCATCCTACATTCCTCTTATAACTTCATAAAGCCATCCTCCACACATCCTAGAGCCCTCCTTCACACATCCTCCACTCTCCTGCAAAGTCTTACAACCCTCCTACGCAAGTTCAAAAGCCCTCCTACACACGTCCTACACCCCTCATGCACATGTCCTACATCCGGCCTGCACAATTCACACATACTTCCTGCTCACATCTTGAGTCCTCCTTCACAAGACCAAGAGCATTCTTTCACACGTCCTACAACCCTCCTACACACGTCCTAGAGTCCTACATCACACGTACTTCAGTCCTCCTTCAAAAGTCCTACAGCAGTTCTAACCATATCCCAGAATCCTCCTACACACGACCTAGAGCCGTACCACACATGTCCTAGAGCCCTCCTTCACAAGTCCTACATCCCTCATGCACACGTCCTAGATCCTCCTACACACAACAAAGAGCACTCCTACACAGATCCTAGAGTCCTCCTGCACATGTCATAAAGCCCACGTACACACATCTAGAGCCCTCTTTCACCCGTCCTACATCCCTCCTGCACAAGTTCTAGTTCCTTAATTCACAAGTCCTGCAGCCCTCCTATGCATGTTCTAGACCCTCCTACACACGTCCTAGAGCTCTCCTACTTACGTCCTGGAGCACTACTACACACGTCCTAGACCCCTCCTGCACACGTCTTAGAACCCTCCTGCACACGTCCTACAGACCTCCTGCACATGTCCCAGAGCCCACCTCAGCACATTGTAGAGCTCTCATTCACATTGTACAGCCGTCCTACACACGTTTTAGCACCCTACTACACACATCTTCGATCCCTCCTATACACATACGAGAGCACTCCTACACATGTGCTACAGACCGCTTACACACCTCTTTCAGCCCTCCTGCGCATGTCAAGAGCCATCGTGCACACATCATAGAGCCCTTCTGCAAACGACCTGGAGCCCTCCTACACACATCCTAGAGCCCTCCTGCACATGACATAAAGCTCTCCTGCACATATCCTAGAGTTCTCCTGAACATGACCTACAGTCCTCCAACACACGTCCTTGAGCCTTCCTTCACAAATCCTACAGTGCTGGTACACATGTAATTGAGCCCTCCTACACACTTCCTAGATCCCTCCTAAACACGTATTAGAGCCCTCCCACACCCATCCTAGTGATCTCCTGCACACATCCTGCAGCTCTCCTTCACACGTCTTACACCCCTTCTGCACATGTCCTACAGCCTTAATACACAAGTCCTGCCGCTCTCCAACGCACGTCCTAGAGACCTCTTAAACACATCCTGGAGCACGACTACACACGTCCTAGAGCTCTCCTGCACACGTCCTACAACCCTCCTGCACATGTCCTACAGACCTCCTGCACACACCCTACAGCCCGCCCCACATCCCTGAGCCCTCCTACACACATCCTGGAGCCCTCCTACACAAGTCCTAGTGCCCTCCTCTACATGTCCTACAACCCTACTGCAAAGGTGCTAGAGACCACTGCACACATCAGAGAGCCCTCCTAAACACGTCCTAGAGACATCCTTAACATGTCTGACAGCCCTTCTACATTCATCGGAAATCCCTTCTACACACATCCTAGAGCCCTCCTACACAGATCCTAGATCCCTCCCCCACGTGTCATAAAGCCCTCGTACACACTTCTAGAGGCCCCCTTCCGACGTCCTACAGCCCTACTGCACACGAATTAGAGCCCTCCTGCCCATGTCCTGGAGCACTCCTACACACATCCTAGAGCTCTCCTTCACACGTCCTACAGGCCTCCAGCACACATCCTAAATCCGCCTTCACACAACCAAGAGACCTCCTACACATGTCCTAGAGTGCTTCTGCACATGTCATAAACCTCTCGTACACTCGTGTTAGAGCCCTCCTTCACCCATCCTACATCCCTCCGGCACACATCCTAGAGCCTTAATTCACAAGGCCTGCTGACCTTCTACGCACGTCCTAGCACCCTCTTAAACACATCCTAGAGACCTCCTACCCACGTCCTGGAGCACTCTACACATATCCTACAGCTCTCCTGCACACATCCTACACCCCCTGCACACGTCTTACAGACCTCCTGAACACGTCCCACAGCCATCCTCCACATGTCACTGAGGCATCCTACACAGGTCCCAGAGCCCTCCTGCACATGTCCTACAGCCCTCGTGCACATCCTACAGTCCACCTGCACACATTCTACAGTCCTCCTACACACGTCCCTGAGCCCTCCTACACACATCCTAGAGCCCTCCTGCACACGTCTTAAAGCCCTCTTGCACACGGACTAAACCCTCTTGTAAACAACCTAGAGCCCTACCTGACACATCCTACATTCCTCCTATACACTTCATAAAGCCCTCCTCCACACATCCTAGAGCCCTCCTTCATACATCCTCCACTCTCCCTCA